>JABSTQ010002995.1:0-27586 GCA_013358835.2 Ixodes persulcatus
CCCAGAAAGCGGTTTTCTTCAAAGCTAAATTTGGTCTTTCTTTGGGAAATTGGGTGCCTTAAAAATCCCGAAGAAGACAAGGCAGAGCTCAACTTGACCTTCTTTGGCCAGATTCGGGCTATCTTGGTCCTAAATCACCAAACGACTGCCGGAGGCAGTCTTAACTTATCGTCGTTCAGTTTTCATGCCGCAACTTTTAGTATCAAATGGCAGCAAGTGCCAGATTTAGGCTTCACTTTTTCTTAGGTTAATAAGTGGCACTATTGGCTCAATTCTAAAACCTGACAATTATGTGGTGATCCGGAGAAAAGCCACAGAAATGTCAAAGAAAAGTACTCCGGCGCTGACTAACGCCTTGAGCAAAACCGTATTAGGCCCAAGGTATGCCCTCGGGATCGCCAAGTTCGTGCCAAGTTAGACGTTTCTCTGACGTGCTACCTGGGTATATATAGTCCTAAGATTACATTACATTATAGATAGTGTATTTCACTCAGATAAATTTCGCATTTAAAAATCTAGGTTGACAGTTTATAAAGCATGATCGAGCAGCTGCTTTCGCGATGAGTCCAGCCGATATCGTCACGATTCAAATTAGAGACAATGGAGTGACGACATAACGAAAACATTTGGGCGCGAGAAGTTCCCTTTCTTACGAAGCAACTTTGTCTTGCAATGATAGTTTGAAATGCATCACTCCGCTCTCGAATCTAAAACGGATGCCTTGGTTATTTGAGAACCTTTAACACAGTAAAGAAGCGAAGCGTTTTTCGAAACACGGGTTACGGAAAGTTTTGGATGAGCGACCGAGCTTTAAGTGTTTTGAAAAGTTTGGATAGTTTGGAGCTTGTCAGACCAGATTGTGTGGCCTATTGTGATGAAAAATCTTATATACGACCCGCAATAAATAAAAACTTATAAATAAAAAGGTATAGTAAACTTCCCTGCCTTACCTACTTGTATTTTGGCTGTGCATGATATGTTTGTCTGTCATAACCAACCGTGGCGGTCAAGGTGGCTTTTATTTCAGAACTGCCATTGGTAATGATAATATCAGAACAATAGCGTCATTAACATATTACCTCATCACATTTCGGGGAGGAACCGATGTCCGATAGTTGCTCACTCGAGCCCCTAGAGTGCCTCTTTTTTGGTTAGAAATTAATTATCCTCAATGTTTCTATTTAGTCTACTCAGTTCGGTGATATCGTGTTGCTGCTTTTTTTTTCATTTGTAAATTTTTCGTTTTTATATTAGCCTTCTTGCCAGCAAAAGAAAAGTGAGCGAGACCCCATGGAAGAAATAAAGAAAAGAGGCATCCCGCCGTCTCGTCATTGATAGACAAGACCCACTTGCGTTATATAATAAATTATGTTTTTTATCCTGAGTAGATAATTGCAACGAACTCTATAGAATATACTTTCTGCCATATTTCGTGTATACGGGTGCGTAAGTCCTATTCCCCGGTTGCAATTAGTTCCTCGAACGAGATTTTATCGACAGACTGTTTTATCGAGATGTCGAGGTTCATCGACAATACGTTTCATCAGAAGGGTCCCACGTTTGTTTCATCGACGCATCCTGCTACGTTTCGTTGACAGCTTCTTTCCGCGTATATCACCTTGGCACCCGGCATCCTGATGGTAGCGTAGCTTACCGAAGCCTTGGCGGTTCCCACGAGGCTTGCTGTAAGCTGGTGCCTGAGATAAAAGTGTACCTTTAACGAGCGGAGCGAAGCAAAGCGTGGGGTGATCGCGAATGAGAGGAAGCCTGGTGGCCTGGCCCCGACCGTGCTTATCTTGAAGCCTGGATAGCCTGGGCTCAGGTTCTAAATTCATTTTGACTTTATTCTCCGTTTATTTGTGGCTTGAACTTCTTGCTGACTCTATTCTCCGGTTCGGCAGCTGGTTCTGAATATGTGTTGACTTAATATTGGCCAACGAACTATAAATATCATATGCTCATATAATTGCTGTCTAATGGAGTTTAATTCTTTTAAAATTGATGCGTACCCCAGTGTGCAACGCAAATTGTGTACGCAATGTGCGCATAATGTTTATAAATGGTGTATATTGTTTTATGTTATTCTTTAGATTTTGAATTAGTATATAAGGATTGCAGTTTGTTTTGTATGACTTTCTGTATAATGATTTTGATTTATTTTATAATTTTTAGCATGTTGCTCGTTGTACTTCGATAAGATGGTGCTAAGACCATGACAGGAATTTACGCTTTTTGCCTTAGCTTTCTTGTGCCGTAAAATACCGCAGACATAGATATTGGGAATAAAAGAGCCTGCCGCTTGTTTAACAGCGCTGACACTCGAGCTTCATGTTTTAATAGGTACTTTACTGGACTCTAGAAGGGATATGCTATCAGCGAAAATAGCAAGCAATGAAGTGAAGTATAAACAACAGGACAGTGCATTCTTGAAAGGGTTAGACGTGAAAATTGCGTGTCGAAAAAGTTTCTTATGGCTCACAATTTCACATGAACATAGTAAGGTGTTTGGAATAATCACCAACGCAATATTATCTAGATAGCCTCTATTTGAATATCTCGCTTTCTTCAATCATAACACCCAAGGTGGCTCCGTTCTGCAAATATATGGCGTCATCGATACATGGCCTCTTGTGCATAGAGGGCTAACGTTTTACTTATTTTAGAACCGCGCTTCATTTGAAGATATTAAAGCAGATAAAGACTAAAGGTTTAGTGCACTAACGTTACTATAAATAATCACAGCCGTCGACGTTCATTATGATTATTATGTTAGTTACGAATTATACTGAAATGACATAAACCATTTCAGTATATAAAATAAGAGTTACCGAAAGGTCTCAACTCTTTAGTTACCCAACCTATGACGCTGTCGCGTGGCCTCGTGAATGCTGCTGCAGCGTACACTGAACCAGTTATCGCACTTGCGTGAATGGAGGACTTAAAATGCCTACGCACCGATGGCATGGAGGAAAGAATTAAGTGTGGGAGTAATAGCCGATAAAGTGGACCTCCCGTAACATGCCTAGAGCAGGTGTTTTAAAGTAAGTCACGTATTATAGTGACGATCACAATGTTACGATCGTCAACCACATGAAAAATTAATTTGCGGGGGGTATAAAAGGGAGCAAGCTCTTTTCCAGAATCACTCTGCTTTAATCTTGAAGATCGTGCACTGTTGGATATCGTTGTCAGACCTGACAATGAAGGCCTTCGTGAGTACTAGTTCATGTTCTTTTTTTTAGAATTAAAGGGGCCATGAAACGAATTTTGGGCTGGGATAAATGATTTTAAATTGGGACTTTACTAATCGCATATCATTTTGTTGGCCAAACGAAAGAGGGTAGAAAGTCAAAAGCCAGCTTTTCGGTACGAACATTTGAAAATATAGCGGACTATTTTGTACCTTCTTTCCTTCGAAAGCTCTCCGCATTTTCACTACGGTACATCCGGATTTCCCAAAGCGCGTCAGCGGTGCCAAACTGACGTCAGCCGAGCCCAGCTCACGCATTGGACACGAGAACTGCGTCACTGGGGCGTATGCGCTCGTCAACAATCAATCCGTCGACGAATATTCGGATTCGCGTTCGTGGCCAATGAGTGCCTTGACGGAACTTATCGTCACTGGGGAATGACAAGTTCTATGGTGTGCATAAAAAGCACGGTGGAAGCTAGGAAGTCATCGCACCGGTGCCGAAGAATGTCACGACGATGTGATTTCACAATTCGCATTTGAGTTGAGGATTAAAGCTAAGGAGGAAGAAGTAGGTAAATCGTTTCATAACCCCTTTAACGAGTCGGCAGAGAGGTAGTCAAAGGCAAACCTTTGAATTGAGGTTTCGACGCACAGTGGTTCGTCTACCGTTAAGTGCATTTCCTTAAGGTTTATTTGTAACGAAAGAAGTATGACATGAATCCTTCCCACCGGACCGACATGTGCTTCGGATTTGAAGTACGGCATAGCTAGGCGACACGGACACTCAGATAAAATCTTTTACCAGAACAAACAGTGCTAATGGATGGGCGAGTTTGGTGCTGAATTTGAGAATATATGGTACCGCTCGAAGAAGATGGCAAGGTAGTTGTCTTCGATCGCGCTAACATGTATTTACAAAAACCAGAATGAAGGTTAATCTAGATCCTAACGTCCACTTATTTGTGAAGTGCCGTAAAATACCGAAGAAGCGCCCCCCCCCCGCCCCCCCCCCCCGCCACCCCCCCCCCCCCCTCCTTCACTCTGGGTTAATGAAGGTATGGGCGCTTGTCCGGTAAAATCGGGCGTGTAATGTATAATTTGCAGAATTCCCAAGTTTGGGAAATGTTTAATAGTGGGCGCTTGAACAAAGTGGAAGCTTCCGCGGCTTGTTGCGGTAGATGGTGTTTCACAGAAAACCATACCACTCATTTCCAAATTTTCTTCTGCTTCCGTGCTTTAGAGTTTGATATGTGCTATATTTTAGTTATATTTCTTTAAAACTCCCCAAAGATGTGCACATTTATTGCCTACAGCGTCTTTCTGATAAAAATCAGGCCCGTTTTAATACTCCATGTTTCAATAGCTTCATTTTTTCACGAATCTCCAAGTAGGTTCGTGATGATTGAAGAATAATATTACGACACTCCTCGTGCGACAGTCTAATTAATATGAAAAATATAAATCGGTTGATTTCAGTTCAATGTTTGTTGTTTTTTTTTCAGTATATTTAACAAATTTTTTGCAATTAGTTTTTCTCTGAATATTAGACACAGAAATTATTTGAATTCAAAAATGAGAAGCATCCTCTCCTTTCTAATTACTCTAGTCGCTCGTAACGATATTGACTGGGCTCTCCTCATGGTTCCCTCGAACAGATTAACACCAGTTGGAGCACAATAATTTTTGTTATAATTATTTTCTTTCTAATATTATAATTTATACCTTTACGACAGAAAACATGCAAAAAGTTTTAAGCAAGAGCATTTTTTTTTTGTTAGTTAAGCAGCTTGTGTGGTCTGTAAAATAAAATATTTTAAGCGATTTTGTCATTTAAAACTAAGCATCATGCTTATATATTCATTTCATGATAAATGCTTCTTAAATATAGCACATGCTTATTAAAATTATTTGATTTGTCTACTTGTAATGCGTTTACCTCTTATTCGTGCCTTGGAGATGTAGTCGATCTGAATATACACTGATAGTGAACATTGACAAAAAAAGGCACGCGCGAAGTCGTGTATTTCTAATTATTTACACCAGGAGTATACTCTATATCTCTTTGGATGAGCCATTGAGTTTTGAAAAACAATAAAATAGCCCGTGTTTTTATGAGGCCATTCAACCGTGCCAACGGGTTTGCGCCCATCCCCCACTGAGTATGCAACATCGACGCTCATGCCCGCAATGAAGGTTTCTAAAGATTTCAACGGATCAGTCAGGCCCCTGCCACATCACACTCATGCAATCGACAGAAAAAGATGTATTCGCTACAAGATAAATCGACTGCTTTCTTTACTTGCTTTCAGTTCAGCGTCACCGTCTTCGCGCTTCTCCTTGCCGTGGCCACGGCGGGACTCCTCAAGGGTGCCCTCCTCGGCGGTCTCGGTGCCGGTGCCCTGGGCCTTGGTCTGGGCGCTTTGAGCCACGGTGGAGGCTTCAGGGGGGGCTTCTATGGCCCTAGCTACGGATACGGTCACGGCTTTGGTCACGGCCCCATTTACGGGGGTGGATTCGGTGGTGGATATGGTGGCAGCTACGGCGGCTCCTACTATGGCACCTACGGAGGAACCTACGGGGGACACTACGGAGGCTTCGGTGGCCTCGGCTTGGGCCACGGCTTTGGCCACGGCTTCGGTGGATTTTACGGATAATCAAGTTTACCTCAGCACTCATGACTGTGAGTACTGATTCTCGGCTGGTGCGGGGTTTCTATTTTATGTCTCCGCCAGAGTTTTCGGGAGATTGCGCCCGAGGAAGTCACTGAATCTACTCAATTATGTCTTAGTAACCTATGGCAAATTTGCATTCGCCAAACTTACCGTTGACCTCTCAGCTCTTGAGATGACTGCGAACAAAAAAAACTCTTTGAACTATGTAATTAAGAATACCTTATGTATATATATATATATAAATTTTAAGATAGAGAAGCAGGTGTAAAATATATAAATATTTTAAGGCTCTTTCTCGATCTTTTATAAGATGCTTGTAGAGGAATTAAATATGACCTACTACAAATTACATATGAGAGACGTAAACTGAAGTTACTGAAAGCTTAAGAAACGCAGGGCGTGGCACTACTATGCGGAGACCAGTTTCGTCGTTTCTTGTACAGGGTTTGCACTGATGTCAGAGGGCCGAGGCCTCATTGGCTGATTGAAAACAAAATAGTGGGTCGACCAGAAGGCATCTAGCATTGAGGTCTACCCACTATCCTCAAAGTCAATCGGAGCTCGGCTTCGTTCTGATGTCACCGCAACTCCTGCCCAAGAAGTAGAAGACGCGCACACCTCAATGGCTTTGATGCAAATGACGCCGCAGTTTTAGCCGATAAGAGCGCCAATAAGCAAATTTACGAAGCGAGAATAGTGAAATAGAATATGGAGTAGTCGGCACTGCTCAGACAGCTCCAATATCTATAAAAAAAATTATTCATTTATGAACGTAGAAAAGAAATGATGACCTAAAAAGGTCCAGGAGTGCGTTTTGTAAGTTGTCGGTCACCATAATAAATTTTCTTTGTGAAGACCCGGGACTCAGTAAAAAATTACAAGAAAAGCGGACTTTAGAGGAATACCAAGCATATTAGCGATTCCGTCTCATCACTTTATCGTGGTGCTATAAGTGCGGAAAAAGATAATGTATGCTCGCTCCAGAATGATTTTTACGAGCTGACTAAATTAGGGTTATATTATTCTGCTTTTTGCAGGATCCGGACAAACAAGCAAGAAGTGGCCACAACGATGCTTTTGGAAGAGAAGTGTTTGCCCAATTGCAGTCTGCAGTTTCTCTTCATAAAAACATAATAAATGCGAATTGTACATACAACCAACGTATGCTGCTTACGAGAGAGTTTTCTTATTCATAGTTGTTGGTATACATTTAAATTAAGGAATTGAGCGACCATTAAGGTTCACATAGTGCGAATATTTGTGTTAAAAGGCCACTTGCCAGCTTTTTCGCTTTCACACCTGGGTTGAAAGTTTTCTGAGTTAGCGTTATTTCTACCTAGGAATTCGCTAGCTTATTTTGAATGTCTCAGTGGCTGAACATAAATCTTCGGGACTTTTATTCGCAATCGGCACGCACACTAAAGCACATATCTTAAACTCTACGAAATAAATCGAGCCAGGTGCTAGATATTATAAATCTTAAATTAAAGTTAGATTATTATATTAAAATTTGCTTCAACTTCTTTAACAGGCGACCCAATTGTGGAAGGTCTAAGGACGTTTCATTCCTTCGTGTCAAACAAGAGTGGTGTGAGTGGGAGAGTCTTTTCCCTTCTTTCAGTTTGTTCAACCCTTACATAAAGAGTTCGGTCCTGAATAAAATTTTAGCTATGCTTGAGACGTATTCTTTTTCTTCTCTGGGTGTCAACTTTTGTATGCTTCAGTCTTCGGTTACCTGAAGAGTTTAGTATACACCGGTTCACTTGAGTCTTCCGTTTTTTTTCGTTAATATATTCGTTTTTATCCTAAAGTTCTGTTTGATTTTTTAAGCATACACTGCTGGGCATTTTAAATAAAATGTTGTAATACAGCTACAACAAGTCCCGTACACTCCACCTTCAAACTATTTGAAAAAGCGAAAGGGCAGCAATATGAGCCCCCACGGCGACATGCGTACCGAAGAGGAAAAAAAATGCCATGCGCGGCGCACTACGTACCTTAGGTAAAACACGCATTTTTAATGTTCTAAAGCATTGTATTTTACCGTCTGGCATTATACGTAATTGCTTAGCTTGTCTGAGGCACCCCATTCGGCATTTTATCCCCTGGAGCCGAAACTGGAATGAATCTCACATTGCCGCCTATTTTGCACGTGCGTTTTGCAGGAATTAATACTTATCAGACCTATTGTTCGAGGTTGCTTGATCTTCTGGCTTTGTTACAAGAACGGCCCTAATTGAATTCCGGCACTCTCTTAAGAAGAGACTCAAGTAAGGCATCCCCACAAATTCAGTAAATCGCAGAATACTCGTATGCCCTAGTCTCACTTGAGCGACGAACGGCAGCAACCAACACCGACCAGCCTTGTGCACGTGCTACATGCACGAGAGAATATCATTCTCAGGATTCCAAACTCTCAGTTTTCCTCAGTTGAAAAGGAGTGACTGCAAGCCTAGCTGAGATGCTTTCGCGTCAATGCTGCTGCGTGTGTGAGGTTAGGCGATGTCGGACGTTAGTGTTCGTCGTTTAAGGAAGACTAAGGCTTTAGGAGCAAAATCCTATGAATGCAGGTGAGCTGGTCTATGCTAAAGATTATCGCAACCACGAAACTGGAGGAGAATAGGTTTTAAACAGTAAGAGCAGAGATAAAACGGGACACACAACGTCCGTCACTTTTTGAGCTTAAGGTTTTGGCCAACATAACGCTCTGGACTTTCACCAACTAGATACTTCTCAATAATTTATTACAGCCGCGGCATGCGAAGCACTTACACGGATTTGTTTCATTGTAGTTATTTGGGTGGTTCAAGTCAAATGAACGCAAATTTCAGTCGCACGATCACCATCACAAGCCTAACTACCGAGACATTGATATTTCATCAGGTCCTCTGTGTTCCTAGCCTTCTATTTCATAAACACTCCAAATTGCTTAAAAAATCGATGATCACTCACATACGCATGAACTCGTATATAGAGTACAGTTTTCATCTCGAGTATTTTCTCGAAGCAAACTCTGTCGACTACACGGCCTGTGGCTAAGTTCTGAGTTCCCGCATTGAAGTCCGTGTTTTTACGTATTCCATTCGCCTTAATCCGGCCGTACGCCAACTATGAGGTCTTAGCACAAAAGTATCCTAGATCACATCAACAAACCTCAGATCTACCAGATGTAGCGCTGGCCATCATTGATGGCAAAGTCGGCCCTTGATGACGAAAGACAAATGCCCGCATACATGTTCCTTTCAGGTTTTCGACTCAGAAGTGAAAAGGCAACCGCGGCACTCGACTGTTGGCGCATGGTCTCATTCGCAAACTACACAAGCCATCCGCTACTGCTCTTTCATAGTCTTTGCAAAGTAGTGCTAATTTAGCAAAAAAAACTTCAATTTTTTAATGCGATAGCATTCTTTAGCTACTTCACCTGCTTTTCGCGATACGGGATCTGGCCTCGAATTCGACGTCCGTATGCGTGGTGCGCGTGTGCTCCGCGCATACGCGAGCGGTTGCACTCAGTTGGTCAAACACTCTAAGAAAAAATGGAGGAAAAATGTAGCAACGGCGCGTTTTCCTCCCTTCTACTGACACGCCCCCAAGCGGACACGAGAAGAAGGGAGAAACGAGACGTTTTCCTCTTTCTCCAGGCAGACGGGAGAAAACTTCCGCCCTCCCGACTCATCTTTCGGTTTCGTTTTGCGAGCACGTAGCGCACGTTGTTTAATAGGTGTTGAGTTGATTGAGTTTTAGCAGCAGCCAACGTTACTAATACCCTTAGTTGGGAAACTCACCCTTGAAACCTGGGCCGCTGGCGTCCACCGACACCGAGCGAAATACAATAACAGCGCTACCCTTTAGCGACGAGTTGAAACATGAAAGTTGCTCTACATAGCTACTGCGAGATGGCCCTGCGAGATGGCGCCACCGGCCCTTTCCCGACTCGACGTGCAGCCGTGCAGTTCCCGGAATCAAGGAGGTTATAATGGGCAGGAGGTGGCGTCCCTATCCCCAATGCATGGAGATAAGTGTAACGGAAGTAGGCGTGGCCACGAGCAGCGACGAGCATTTCTGGACCAATGGGAAGCTTAGTGAGTGGGCGCCGCCATTAATTTCGGTGCAAACAACCGCGTTGCGATGATATTTCCGTGGCAACGCGATTGTGTGCACCGAAAGTAATGGCGGCACCCACTGTTATTTGAAACAGCGCATAACGGGAGACTTTTAAACCGGTATGGTCGGAATTGGATGAGATTATTATAAACGAACGCCTGGTTGCCCAGCAGAAAGTAAGTGACTAGAGTTGAGACGCTCTAGACGACGCACCAACTGAATCGTTGTCGAACAGGCGAGATTTCGAGCCCAACACTTGCCTAACCAGTAGGACTAGGAAGTCGGCGTGTAGCGGACGCTCTCGACACCGCGCGACCGCGCCTGGAGCGTCGTCTCGAACGAGTCGTCGTAGCGCGGCTTTGGAAAGCGATCGCGAGTCAGTCATCGTAGGCACGAACGCTGAGAAGGGCATCGCGGGTTGAGAAAGCCGTACAAATTCTGCTTCCAGAAGATGTTGGTTTCACTCCGCCGTGATGAGTATTCGGGTTCGCATCAAAACATCTTTTGGTGCGCCGATCGAATCGAAAGCCAGCCGCGACAGCGAGCAGACGAAGCAGACCGCAGGCACGGAAGCAGACGTAGCCTAAGCCTAACGACCGAGCGGAGAGCAGACGATGGGAGCATAGTTGAATTTAGTTTGGATGAGAGAGCGTCGTTGCGCGGGGCAGTCTGGGATTGGGTTGTTCTTCCGGCGTCGCTGGGTATGACGTCATGCCGGGTCCTGCCCTATTTAAACGTCCTTGTCCCGGAATGGACGCTGCGGGAAAAATGGCGGCGTTGCGCTAGCCATTCGCTCGTTTCTCGAGTACGGATCGGAGACACTTTTTTAAAGCAGGCTGTATGGCCGTTTCCCAACCGAGTGGTTCTAGTAACGTTGGCAGCAGCGAAGGCCGCCTTTAATTCAGTCTCCCAGTCCAATCGTGCAGAAAATTATGGTTGAATTGATGTTTTACCACTGACTTTATCAAACGAGCAACCGCTAGACACAGCGAAGTTCCGGAGCAGTGCCAGGAGTGCTACGGACACTGGGCTAAGATGGCCGTCTCCGGATTGCGTAACCCACGCTTGGACCAGACCAACGTTACTAAAACACTCGGTTGGGAAACTCGCCGTCGAAACCTGGGCCGCTGGCGTCCACCGAGACCGAGCTAAATGCGACAACAGCGCCACTCTTTGTTTTGTCTGTACTGTGGTCACCTTGAGCTTTTAGAAAGCCTTTTTTTGCGAAAAAACAAACGGAAAAGACTCTTTTTGTATGAAATTTATTGGAGTATAGTACAAAATGAAGGGCGCGTGATGTTTTTAAAATCTTTAGTTTGCAAGGTTTTGTGGCACAATTAATATTGTTTTTATACACACCATGCCTCAGCGGTGCTTTCAGGTGGCGCGTCCCGACCTAGGTGCATTTTAACCTCGGTAGCAAGACGCGGCGCGTCCGCTGGGGAGACGGGGGTGGCACCCCTGTAACATCTTCCGCTGTATCTGTTTCGACGCCTAAATGAATAGAAGTGACGTGCGGTTCCTCGAATGGCCGCTGCGGGAAAAATGGTGGCGTTGTGTTCGTCATTAGCTCGGTGCTGGAGGACAGATCGGAGACACTTTTTGAAGGCAGTCTCTATGGCAGTTTCCCAACTGAGTGGTTTAATAACGTTGGACCAGACGGAACGATGTGTCGACGTCGAGGACGTTATGGAAATCGCGGAAACTGCGTTCAAGACAGGCAAATTTTGCTGCATGGGGGTTGGGTGCCTCCTGTCTGAGTTCGGTTCTCTTTTCCAATGCCGAGTGCCAACGGGCAATGAAAGTGGTTCCGTATTTCTGCGCGTCAGCAACATAGCAGCAACATCGCGATAGCAATGTTGTGCGTTGTGAACAGAAGACTGTAATTATCGCCGATGTGACCGTGTGTTCGCGTATCAGTGGTGTAACAACAAGATATGAGATGACGTAAACTGTTGGGCATTAATGCCGCCGGTCGGGTCGTAATCAGGGTTGACCAGGTTGAGATTCAGATTCGCATTAAAGAGTTTAAGACCGCTTGAGGGATTACGGTGCATTCGATCGATTTGCGGATAGTCATGTTGTAACGCTGGTCTGAACCGTACAGTGGCCAATGTGACTGTCGTCTGCTATATCCTCTTGTCTGCCCCCGAGGGCCATTGCGCTTTGGGGAAAGGACTGAACCGTATGAAAATATGATGGAAAGTGCCTATATTTACAGTTTGGAATTTTAGCATTAAGGGATGATGGTAGATAAAATCGATAAAAAATCTACCCTTTATTTTGCTGTTTAAATATACTACGGTTCCTTGAGAAACTGCCCTCCAAGTGGCGCGCTGTGCTGAGCGCTAGAGGTTTTCAGGCTTACCACCTGCCGCACCTGCCGCAAGTCACGGGTTTGACAGCATTCAAGTTGATCGACAAGCGAGTTCTCTGCCTTTGAAGCTTCGCTTCCACCTGAGTAAATACCCCCTCTACACAGATTAATTTAAGACGAAAATGGCAGCCGCACGCGAACAGCACAAATAGAAAAACAAACACTACACTATAAATACTGGCCACGACGTGCCGTGCGGAGAAGCAAACACTTGGTTTGGAACAGCATTGGAGCTGCTTGATTTTTTTTTACTTTCAAATAATTACGGCATGAGCGTTTACGTTTTCCAAAGAGATTCATTCCCTGAGCCGTTCAATATACTCTCAGAGGTGTGACATTGGTGGAAAAATATGAACATGCTGGGAATATCTTTATTGCTTATTTGGTAACCGAGAAAATCCTTACCTTCAAAACGACCAGTATAAAAGTCGGAAATGCAGAGCACCGAAGTAGTGATCGGTTTAGAACTATAGATGCCCTTTTTTTCTAAGAGTGAACGGCGTTTTAGTGAACGCCGACTTGTCATAGAAATGCACTTTAGCGAATGGTCGGCCGCCGCGAAGAGGCGTTTACGGGTGGGCCAAGTGAATTGACATTTTTGTAATGAGCAGCCGCAGACTGCCGCCGCCAAGCAGCGTGAACGCAGCAGGAGGGGTGGGTGAACACGCGCCCCCGTTATTCGCTAAAACGTCGATTCGCTCAAATGGCGCTGTTTGATAAAATGTCATTTGTTCATGTCATCCTCGACATCGTTCTTGAGGTCGTCCTTGAAATCGCCCGATACGTCGTCATTGGTGTTGTCTATGACGCCGTCCACTAGAACGTTGTCCTCGACGTCGTCTTAGACCTCTTTCTGAGGTCGACCTGGAGGTCGTCCTTGAGATCGCCCTAGGGGTCGTCCCAGAGGTCGTCCTCGACGTTGTCCTAGACGTCGTCCTTGAGGTCGTCTTAGAGTTTGTCCTTGAGATCGCCCTAAAGGTCATCCTAAAGGTCGTCCTCAATGTCGTCTTTGACGCCGTCCTAGCAAGCGGTTAAGCCCGCACCAAGCATACACGGAGCGGCAGTACGCACGCTTTCACATTTGCGCCCAATCTACGAAGCAATCACTCATGACTGCGGCGCAAGCAGATAAACCCACGCCTTACGCAAACACAGAGCGCCAGTACGCACACACATAGAATTACGCCCAAGGTACGAAGCAATTACCGGTTTGAGTTGGGCAATTTGGTATATAGTCAATCATGGTGGTAAAGCAGCTTGAACATTAAACGATTACACAAAGAGAAAATATTAAACGTTTACACAGAGACGAAGCAATCACTTAATTTCGCAAGGGCGCGCTGTAGTCGCGCTGACGTCAATGATTGCGTCGTAAACCATTCGTAAAATAAAGTGTTTACTCAATATTTCTGTTGTCGTATTCACAATGAGCTGCGTTTTGAGTATCATGACAAATGATATCGCAATTTAAAAACAACCAAGAATAATTGTTTCTGCAGCCAATTCTTTTTTTTTTTTTGTTTTTTTATTCTGAGCAGAGATTACAACGAACGGCTGATTCATGGTGTGCTTAGCAACTTAAGAAGGAGTTGCATTCTGCGTCTCCCAGAGTATCCAATTTCCGGACGGAGCAGATTCGCTCATATTAAAGGCCGACGAGCAGCCAGAAAGGAGGAAGCTGCCCCTAATTTCCTCCTTTTCACTGGAGAAAGGGCGATACCCTCCTCATTTCTTCGGGAGTAGCTCAAGGACGCGCTGAAGTTGGTGAGAAAGGAAGTAGAATGCGGCAGGGGATAGAGATAAGTGAACTATGAATCGGTTGTTTGCCCGACAGATGACGGCTCTGTAGTTTAAAAGAGTGAATTGTTGGTCTAATTGGTTAGTCGACATAAAAAAGAGGCGCCTTCCCAGGTAGCACGCCAGAGGAATGCCCAACTTGGGCAAAGGTCTGGCAAACATAAGGGCCCAACTTTAGCGCAGTTAGGTTTTTGCACCATGGCACTCATCAGTGCCAAAGTACGGTGCCTAACTATAGCCTTAGTTGGGCGATCCTAGGGCATGCCAAAGTTTGGCTCTTCTCTGGTACGCCAGAGGAGTGCCAAAGTAGGGGCCATACTTGAGCCATAACTGCCATAGTAAATCCTAATCTGGGAATTCGGGGCATGCCAAGGTTTGGCGTTTCTCTGGTCCGCCAGAGGAGCGCCAAAGTTGGTGCCATACTTGAGCCATAACTGCCATAGTAAATCCTAATCTGGGAATTCGGGGCATGCCCAGGTTTGGCGTTTCTCTGGTCTGCCAGAGGAGCGCCAAAGTTGGTGCTATTCTTGAGCCATAACTGCCATAGTAAATCCTAATCTGTGAATTCGGGGCATGCCAAGGTTTGGCATTTCTCTGGTCCGCCAGAGGAGCGCCAAAGTTGGTGCCATACTACAGCCATAACTGCCAGAGCAACGCCTAATTTCGGTATTTGGGACGTGCCAAAGTTTGGCTTTTCTCTGGTCTGCCACAGGAGTGCCGAAGTAGTGCCATACTTGAGCCATAACTGCCAGAGCAACGCCTAATTTGGGTAATTTGGACATGCCAAAGTTTGGCTTTTCTCCGGTCCGCCACAGGAGTGCCGAAGTAGTGCCATACTTGAGCCATAACTACCAAAGTAACGCCTAATTTCGGTATTTCGGCCACGCCGAGTTTGGCTTTTCTCTGGTCCGCCACAGTTGTGCCAAAGTAAGTGCCAGACTTGAGCCATAACTGCCAAAACAACGCCTAATTTGGGTATTTCGGACATACCAGCTTTGGCGTTTCTCTGGTGCGCCACAGTTCTGCCAAAGTAAGTGCCAGACTTGAGCCATAACTGCCGCAGTAAATCTTAATTTGGCGATTCGGGGCATGCGGAAGTTTGGCTCTTCTCTGGCTACCCACTGAAGTACCAAATAAGTGCCGCAAAGAAAGCTGAGAGGCCTGCCCAAGTTTCCAATATCTCTGGTGTGTCACAGAACTGCTCTTTCACGCGTCCCAGAAGAGAATTAAATTAAATAAGCGTTGAAAACTCGATGGTAAGATGTCATCACTTCCGTTCCCAAGCAGCACGGCAATACTTTGCTGTATTGTGCCAGTACCGGCCGAAAGTCGGTTCTAATATCGCTGAAATGTCCAGTTTTGCACCACCGTTTAATATCCGGCAGGTATTGCTGTACAGCTGTTTTGCCCCGGCCTAGGGTTCGCGCAATATTGTGCGAATACTGTACGATGCCTCTGCTCCGTATTGGCCGAACGTCGTGCAAGTATGTACGTTGCATATCATTTGTTGCATATCCAATCACATATACGGACAAACAAAAATATTTTCGATCGTTCCCAGAAATTTATTAAACCACTATCATTACACACAGTGTATTCTCGACATATTTGCAAAGGTCACACTTCTCTGTAAAACGAAAAGAAAATTATAAAATAGAATTAACACTGTCCTCATGCCAAGCAAAACTCATCGCACAAAAAACCGCGGAGATTGAGAGGCAAGCAGGAATACTATCACAAGAATGCCTGCAGTGTACTTACTAATAAAAGAGCGATATCATGTAATCCTTGATAGATGCATAATCCAACTCAGGCACCCCACAAACACACTCGAGAAAGAAGGTTGCGCACATTCAACTGACGTCTCGTCGTCGGCGAAGAGCAGTTTTTGTCGAAGCGTGTCCAACAAACACATCACAAGAATCCCACGAACTCCGGCGAAAAAAATGGCTGTTACCAAAAAATTGGCATGGACGTATTCCGGCCGTTTACGACGAAAAAACATGGCCGCGTCAGCAACGCACGAAAGCAACAGAACACTGAAGAGCGCAGTTCGAAAACCGGACCTACGGGGCCCGCCTATTTCTATAACTAGGCAAACGGCGAAAACAACAGCCCCAGAGATCCCATCAGCGTGACAGAGAACGTCACGTGACAAATTTTCGTCCGAACGTTTTTGTCCTACGCGTCCTACGTAGAGAGGTCACGCCGGGTCACGCGTTTCGCTCCACCCTTTTGATTTGCTTAAAGCGGCTGTCGCGCTCGCTGACAGCCACACGAAGACACAAAAGCAGGTTGGGAGGATTTGCAAAAGGCGAGGTCGAAGGGGCATCAACAACGCACAAAAGGAAAGGCCGCTTCTGCCAGTGACCTTGTCGCCTTGCCTACTCTGTCAGCGATCGGCTTCCATTGTGGGCCTCAGAAAGATTATCTCCTTTCTTGAGAACGAAATGGAAGGGGTGCTTATGTTTTACTGGCTTGTCACTCGCTCGCATTGGCCTCCCATGGCTGTCGTGCCGGCGAAATTAGGAGCGCAGCCGGGACATTTTCTCCCGTGAATGACGATCGGGTGCTTAGAATCCGAAGCAGCTCTTTCGGCGTCTGTTTGAAGTTCTCGGAGTCGGTCGTTGAGGCATCGCCCCGTTTGCCCGATGTACCTTTCCCCGCAGGACAGGGGGATCGCGTACACTTCCTCCGCTTCCTCTCCTTCCCGTTAAGATTTCACTTTCCGGTACTCCAACGGAGCGGGCGGGCTTTGAGCTTGAAGCCGAAAATAAATGTTGTTGAAGTTGAAAGATTGTGCTGTCTGTATCGTCCCTTTTGTGTCTCCACTTTCTAAATGTTTAAAAAGTACCAACACGCTAAAATAGTAAAGTTCCGGGATTTCGTATTCATTCCCCAAGTGTGATGCGGGAGCCGCGCCACGGAGCCCCGGTCGTTTCCGATCTTTGTTATCGCTAGGCTTTGACAGTGCTCAATCACAATGCAAGACACGCACAGAGCCACGCTCGCTTTTGCAATGTGCCGCCTAATAATGATATCTGTTGTGGAGACGTGCGCACATCAGTCTCGCGCAGTGCCAGCTCTATGGCAGCACTTTCTGTAAAGGCGGATTCACACCGGGGATGTAAGCAGTCGCGCGATCTGACTAAATCGCATCGCAAAAAAAAAAGTAATTAGATGGTCAATCTGGCGTTCGCGATGAGCGAGTCCAACACCTTCGTTGGCGAGTCGCTTCTCAAAAACTCTCGCTCCGAACGCCGTTGATTGGCTCAGCCTCTCCGCGACAAGATCGCATCGCAAAAAGTCGGGTCAGCAATCGACTGCTCAAATCCCGTCGCTTTTTGCCCTCGATGGTCGCTTTTGCGATGAAAGTTATCGCGCGACTAGATCGCATCGCCGGTGTGAACGCGCCTTAATGTAGAACCAGCCTCACGGCGCGTCCCGATATTGGCGTGTGTACCTACGCGCGAGTAAAACATCCGACACAATTTGCGTTTGCAAAGCCTGGTCCAGCCGCGTCAAAACATTCAGCCAATCTTTGGACTGGAGAAATCAAGAGGCACCCAAAATAAGATAAAGTGGCCAGCCGAATAAAACTTGATTTCTATTTAATCAAGATGAAGACCACCCGCGTACATCAAATACCTCATCAGCCGAACTCCAAGGCAGTAAGCCTAGTTCTGGCACTTGTTTGGCAGTTTTGGCCCGTAGCTGCCAGATGACAGCCAAACTATCGGGAAGCGAAGCCTAACTTTGGCACTTGTTTGGCGACTTTGGCCCGTAGCTGCCAGATGATAGCCGAACTATCGGGAAGCGAAGCCTAACTTTGGCACTTGTTTGGCGACTTTGGCCCGTAGCTGCCAGATGACAGCCGAACTATCGGGAAGCGAAGCCTAACTTTGGCACTTGTTTGGCGACTTGGGCCCGTAGCTGCCAGATGATAGCCGAACTATCGGAAAGCGAAGCCTAACTTGGCACTTGTTTGGCGACTTGGCCCGTAGCTGCCAGATGAAAGCCGAACTATCGGGAAGCGAAGCCTAACTTTGGCACTTTTTGGCGACTTGGGCCCGTAGCTGCCAGATGAAAGCCGAACTATCGGGAAGCGAAGCCTAACTTGGCACTTGTTTGGCGACTTTGGGCCGTAGCTCCCAGATGACAGCCGAACTATCGGGAAGCGAAGCTAACTTTGGCACTTGTTTGGCGACTTGGGCCCGTAGCTGCCAGATGAAAGCCGAACTATCGGGAAGCGAAGCCTAACTTGGCACTTGTTTGGCGACTTTGGCCCGTAGCTGCCAGATGACAGCCGAACTATCGGGAAGCGAAGCCAAACTTTGGCACTGTTTTGGCGACTTTGGCCCGTAGCTGCCAGATGACAGCCGAACCTATCGGGAAGCGAAGCCTAACTTTGGCACTTTGTTTGGCGACTTGGCCCGTAGCTGCCAGATGACAGCCGAACTAATCGGGAAGCGAAGCCTAACTTTGGCACTTGGTTTGGCGACTTTTGGGCCCGTAGCTGCCAGATGATAGCCGAACTATCGGGAAGCGAAGCCTAAACTTTGGCACCTTGTTTGGCTGACCTTTGGCCCGTAGCTGCCAGAGGACAGCCGAACTATCGGGAAGCGAATGCCTAACTTTGGCACTTGTTTGGCGACTTTGGCCCCGTAGCTGCAGAGATAGCCGAACTATCGGGAAGCGAAGCCTAACCTTTGGCAACTTGTTTGGGACTTTGGCCCGTAGCTGCCAGATGACTAGCCGAACTATCGGGAAGCGAAGCCTAACTTTGGCACCTTGTTTGGCGACTTGGGCCCGTCGAGCTTCCAGTCAAAGACAGAACTATCGGGAAGCGAAGCCTAACTTTGGCACTTGTTTGGCGACTTTGGACCGTAGCTCCCAGATGACAGCCGAACTATCGGGAAGCGAAGCCTAACTTTGGCACTTGTTTGACGACTTGGGCCCGTAGCTGCCAGATGAAAGCCGAACTATCGGGAAGCGAAGCCTAACTTTGGCACTTGTTTGGCGACTTTGGCCCGTAGCTGCCAGATGACAGCCGAACTATCGGGAAGCGAAGCCTAACTTTGGCACTTGTTTGGCGACTTTGGCCCGTAGCTGCCAGATGAAAGCCGAACTATCGGGAAGCGAAGCCTAACTTTGGCACTTGTTTGGCGACTTGGGCCCAAAGATGCCAGATGACAACCGAACTACAAGGTAGTAAGCCTAACTCTGGCACATCTGTGGCGATTTTGGCCCGAAGGTACCAGATGACAGCCGAACTATCAAAAAGTGAAGCCTAACTTTGGCATTAGTTTGGCAATTTTGGCCCAAAAATGCCAAAGATCTGCCAAACTACCGGGCAGTAAGCCTAAATCTGGCTCTTGTTAGGCGATTTAGGCCCAAAGATGCCAGATGACAGCCGAACTACCAGGCAGTGATGCCTAAGTTTGGCAGTTGTTTGGCGAATTAGGGCCAAAATACCCAGACTGTTGCCAAGGGAGGTCAGGTTTGGCTCTACTTTGGCTGCTTCGGGCTTTTCAATGCCCTAAACTCCCAGACGCAAGCCAAGTTTTGACCCAGAACTCGGTGCTACCTGGGTGTCCTACGAGTGTGTGTGTTTCTCCAAATTTATCCCGTCGTTTTCACGTTACTTTTTTTTTAACGATTTTGTAGGTCGATTGTTATTAAAGTCAAAACATTAGAAACTTCTCTGAATGCCAAAGCATGACTGTTATATTGGGCGTCGCAGCCCGGGGTCACTATCATTTCGTCGAAACTCGTTTCGTTGAGTTACGTTTCGTGGACAACTTTTCATAAACACGCGTTTCATGAACATGGGTTTTGTCGACACGGTCGTTTCATCGACACTCATTACGAAAATTGCACGATGTATCATTTGATCACTTAATATCAATAGACCAGCCTAAGCTTGACGTAAATATCACGCCTAGATTATTATGTGCATTGACTAGCTTTAAGGCTGTAGGGAAAATATCACAGAAACTAAAAAGCCAAATTTTTTTGCAATGGAACCGTCATCTGCACATAATGAAAGAACATGAAAGAATGTAGTCGTCTATGTTTCGTCCTCTCTATGTTTTATACTTTCTGTGATCTAGTGCACATAATGTTTTGCGGTTATTCAATTTTCACCACCGACACCGCATTTAACATCAGTGCTACCTAAAGGTCAAAATACGTTAATTACCCAACCTACTATTATCATGTAGAACGACCTCGTGAATGATACAGCATACAATGAACCAGTTACAGCACTTGCGTGTATGGAGGAATTAAAAGGTGTACACACCGACGGCACGGAGGAACGAATTCAGTGTATGAGGGCAGTGTTGCGGAGTTACCACTCCGGAATTGGGATGATTCCGGAATCACTCCGCATTTTTGAGACCCTGGAATGGAATGGGAAAGGAACGCCCGCAGCGCTGGGAGGAATGGAATGGGAATGGAATTGGATACCTTTTGACCGGAATGAGATGGGAATGGAATGGGCTTGCTTGTTATGCGAGCTGTTTCAATTATCATCTAGGGACTACGGGCTGATGTCGCAATTCGCTAGTGCATGGTAAGTGGTTCTTGAAACAGCATCATTGCGCTGACAGTGACTGACGGTTTGATTGTCTTACTGGATTATGATCCTTCGAGGATGGAAATGGACCGCTCTCAGTAAAGCAACCAAAACTCAATCGTTGTAGACAGACAAGGTTTCGTTCATGGCGCCGCGAGACGAGACAAAGCGGCTGTTGTAATCATGCGCGATTAGCATGTAGCTCTTAACCAGGGTGTCGAGCCGACCCCGAACAGAAAACCGGAGCTAAACTGTTATTTTTAACTGAACTGGAACAAAACTGTAACCCAAATCAAACATTTTATATTGAACCCAAACCGCAACGGAACCGTAATATCATGTGGCGGTTGCCAATTCACTAGAAACGGTTTGGCGCAATTAAATGTGACTGTGAGCCGCGCCTTCTTGCGGGTGGCGGCGCCAAGCCAATTAAATATTCGCGACGTTGGCGTCAGCGGCTCAGTTTTGAAGAAACTAGCGGCAGTGACGACATGGACAAAGCTCAGTAATAATAGGGAGTCTGAGAATAACGTACGCAATTTTAGTGCACGCTAGCGCTAAATTTAGTGCTTCCGTTAGAGCACGCTACGCAAGATAGTTTGAAAATAACGTTTCTCCACCGCGAAGCTAAAGCCCAAGAATCTCGCGCTTGCAACGCCACTAAGATGCAGTCACAATTTTTATTTTACACACGAAATGCTTAACTTGAGAAACAACAAGCTTTTTCGTTCAGAGTAACATTTTAGACTTGTTTAAAGATGAGAATGCGATGCCAGCGGTCGTTTGGTTGTGTCCGCTTGCGTCGCCTGGCCAAGAGGTGTCTCGTGTACTGACCTTCGCAACCGTACATTAGCCGAGAAATGTTCGCGCGTCGCGAGCGTCAAGTTGCTAGTGATCGTTGCCCACTTTACTGGGTATTAAAAACCGAGTGCAATGTTGTCGCGAGGATGCCGCGGACGTCGCCCTCACGACGCCGCCAAAGCGGCCGCAGCCATGGTCCTGGGGGCCGCCATTCTTTAACCGTGCTCGTCTTGGCTTTAGCCTACTTCTCTTCACAAATCCTCCTTGGAGGAGCGCAAAGACTCTTTGCGTACGCACGCAATTTCCGAAAAATAGCGTACGCTGAAATAGCACACGCAAAGCGCAAAATGTGGTTAGCGTTCGGCGCATGTGCAATGTCGACGACGCTATTCTTTGAGTACGTATTTAGCACGCGCTATCCTAAAACTCCCTAATGAAACAAATAAATATATTTCATCACGTCTGTGTGCAGCACGAATCCGCGTCGGTGAGAAGGCGTACACTTCTATACTTTTTTTTTCACCTTACCATGGACCGCAAAGGACGCTACGAGCCACCGGAGCCAATTCATAGCTCGGAGGGTGTCACGTGTCCTTCAGGTTGGGCGGAGTCACGCGGGGACAGCGAAGTCACGAGGCAAGCTATAAACAACGGATTGGCTCGTGTATAGGTCGTCGCGTCCATCGCAGTGAAACGGAATATACCTGCCAACGCCGGAAGACTAAAGAGCTATTAGGGAGTTTTAGAATAACGTACGCAATTTTAGTGCACGCTAGCGCTAAATTTAGCGCTTGCGTTAGCGCACGCGACGCAAGAGAATTTTAGAATAGCGTTTCTCCGCCGCGACGCAAAAGCCCAAGCATCTCGCGCTTGCAACGCCACCAAGATACAGCCAAAATTTTTATTTCACACACGAAATGCTGTAACTTGAGAGAAAAAAAAAAGTTTTTTGGTCCAGAGTAACATTTTACATTTGTTTAAAAGTGAGAATGCGACGCGAGCGGTCGACCGGTCGTGTCCGCATGCGTCGCCGCGGCAAGAGTGCACTGACCTTCGCCGATAAATGTTCGCTCGTCGCAAGCATCAAGTTGCCGGTGATTGTTGCTCATCTTACTGGGTTTTTCAAACCGAGTGCAATGTCGTCCTGTATTGAAAATCGCAGTCGCGGGGATGCCGCCGACGTACGCTCACGAAGCCGCCAAAGCTGCCGCAGCCATTGTCCTGGGGGCCGCCATTTTTTTAACTGTGCTCGTCTTGGCTTTAGCCAACTTCTCATCACGAATCCTTTTTGGAGGAGCGCAAAGACCCTTTGCGTACGCACGTGATTTCCGAGAAATGGCGTGGGCTAACATAGTGCGCGCAAAGTGCAAAAAGTGGTTAGCGTTCGGCGCATGCGCAGTAGCGACGACGCTATTCTTTGCGTACGCAAAGATTTAGCGTGCGCTATTCTAAGCAATATTCCTGAAGGAAGGACAAAGCAAACATACACATAAAAATAAAAACAAAATGTTGACGGTTGTCGGCGCTTTTGTTACGCTGTGGCGAGACCTGGAGGCGCGTAGAGGCGATGCCGTGAAAAGCGCGACACTGAGGAGGCGCCGGTCGCCAGTCACCCAGTGCCCTGGACGCTGCTTGAATAACTTTTTTTGTGTGTGTGCGTTTTCTAAAAACAGCAAGTCGCCCGTTGTATTTTTTTTTTCCTTTTTTGTTTTGTTTTAATCGTCTTCCGATCTGCCTTCGCTGTCTTTCACCTCTAACTCAATCGTTCGAGCAAGTCTTTCGGGCGTGTGGTGTGAGTAGTTTGCCGTTTCGATCTGGATGAGCGTCGAACCGGCGTGAGGTCGTGTATCAGTAGTGTGTGAGCCCGTGAAGACCCCAAGCTAACAGTGCTACTCCAATGACTAAATTTCTCATCTACCCTAGGTAACAATTGTCACTATGCGTGCTGGCTGATTGACATCACATGTGAGTACTGTACTTTCGTAGTTTCCAATCACCTGCATAACCACATTATTTTCATTAAACAGTGTTTGCGTTAAAATTTCAAGATCACAAAACGAAATTAAGCATATATTTGTTTTGCTGTCCTCGCTTCCGCAGCACGGCTTCTGATGATCTATTTTTTCTTTAAATGCAGATGGCGCCGTATTGAACTCAACTTTTCTTATTCACGACTGGGAGGTGTGGATATTGTTTTTACGAACCGGTTTGAACTGGTTCGCGCTTGGTAGGACCGAACCGGAACAAAATGCAAATCTACTGAACCAGAGCCCGTACCGAACCAGAATATTGACCGGTTCGAGTCCCCGCTCTTAAGTTGCAACCCAGCCGATCTTCTAGTGTTTGCGTGGAACACAAATAAATAATTGGAATGAATATGTTTAGAAATCGCAAGAATCGTACAGCATACGTAATAACCATTCAAATGACCGATGTTTTAAAGCAGGTTCTATAATATAGTTCTACATTCGCTTCTGCTGGCGCTGTGTACCGATTGCACTTTGTTAGTGGTTGTCTGTTCTTGCCGCAGTCATTTGGGGCAGATATACGTGGCGTCGCTTCTAACAGTGCACTAACAGTGCTATTGTGCAAGTACTCGAGAAGCAAGATAGCTTCTTGCACCACGCATGAACTAGACATCTTTAAGACCTTATCAAACACACACCACACTAACCATGTATCTGATTAGGGTATACGGTCTCTTTGCGAAGAAAATCGGTGGTTTAAGCCTCTAGCATTTTTCGCGACTAGCGAGCTTTTTACGCTTGATCGTGCGATCGATATCTCCAGTGATACGAAGTGCCACGAAGCGCTTTGTGTGACCACCCTTCGACTTAGTAAAATGAGGACTTTGAGGAAGCTTTTGCCTACTGTTTCAGTCGTCTCCGCGTTTGATGTCAGCAGCTTTATGCCGCGTTTTTCTAGTAACACACTGTGGCTGGCAAGGGTCCTTTTTCACGTTTAGGATTTTGAGAAATAGAATTGTGGCGTTCAGCCATTCCAGGAAGTGGAATGGGCTCACTCTCTCTATTCCGAGGAGGTAAAAGGAATGGAATTGTCTTAAACTCTAATTCCCTGGAATGGAAGTCGAATGTAACGTTGGGCCCATTCCTCAACAATGTAGGAGGGTGAGCCGATAAAGTATATATTACGTAACAAGCCCAGAGTAAGCTTACGTTTATAAAAGGAGTCACGTATCATAGTGACGATCAAAAATATAGAATCCCGAATCACATGGAAAATTAACTTTTGGGGGTATAAAAGTTCTTAAACTTTTTTCCAAAATTATTGTGCTTCAATCTTGGAGATCGTGTAGTGTCGGATATCTTTGTCAGACCAGACAATAAGGACCTTCGTGAGTACTAGTTCATGTATTTTTTTTAAGAAGATAGCAGACAGATAGTCAAAGGTTAACTTGCGTATGGATAATTATACAACCAGACAGACGTTAGTCTTATACCAAATGTAATTTCTCAAGCCTCAGCTGTAGAGGAATAATTCATGTCAGTAAAGTATGACTCGAAACCTTTACACCGACATCTACTTCGACAGCGTTCGCAGCCATCTGAGGTCACGAGGAATTTCTTCCCCGGATTTAGGCAGATTTTGTTTGGTGTTTTGGTTTACTAACCAGAACAGCAAGGACTCCAGAATTTTAGCAGATTTTCAAAATCTGGTGGAAACTTTTACCATCTGGATACGCTGGTGGTGTTTCACACGGCAACTAGCCACGCAATCCAAAGCTTTTTGTTTTTTCCGGATATGTACTTCAGATTTGGATTGCTTTGTTTGTAGTTTCATTTATTTGAATACCAGTAAACTACGCGCATTTAACGAATATAAAAAAATTAGTTAAAAAACACCTTTGAATATATTTATTCTTTATTTAGTACCTTTAATATTTAATATATTTGTTCCTATGTTTCACGGTAATTGATGAATAAATAATATTACGCTTTTCCGGCAAGATCTACTTGACATGGAAAAGGTATATCCGGCACATTTCGTCCAAACTTTTTCTCTAACCTTTACATGTGTACGGATCGATTGCAATTAGTGCTTAATTTAATAATAAACACCCGATTTGTTTTTTTCAAAATAAAGTTACAGAATTATTTGCTCATTTTGATGACTTGCACGCAGCCATTCTGTTTCGTTACCATAAGTCCTCTGCAATAAATGTAACACTAATTGCTACAGAATGTATCCTTAGAAGATATTTTATTTACTTTATTAAAATTGACAGTTTTATTTTCTTTATGATGTAAATATTTATTTTTTGGTTCAATATTTGGTTTGCAGCGAAGGCAATAGATAAACAACAAATATAATTGACTACTTCTAATCTAGTTACTTTTAATCCGTGCTTACGAAATAGATTTGATCTGAATATGAGCAGTTAAGCGCGCTATAGATCTCATAAGCGCCACTTTTTTTAATGACTGATTTAATTTGAGTTTCGTATAGAGCTTCTAAAACAAAGAAGGAGAAAATGTCTCTCAGATTATTGAAGCCATATGCATTACCGCGTAGGATTTTGGTTGAGTCAAGGAGTTTTGGAAACAATAAAGCCACCGGTTCATTTATCAGGTCATTCAACTGTACCGACGATTTCGCAACCATGCGCAGTGATCATGAAACATCGATTGGTCATGCTCGATTTCAAACCGATCAGTCTGCCCCACCAGGCTCGTAAATACGCCAGAAGCAGATGTATTTTCTGCTCATCATATCCACCGCTTTTCTGTTTACTCGTTTCCGGTTCAGCGTCAGCGTCTTCGCTCTCCTCCTTGCCGTTGCCAGGGCGGGCCCACTCAAGGGCGCCGTCCTCGGTGCTCTCGGCGCCGGGGCCCTGGGTCTTGGTCTGGGAGCTCTTAGCCATGGCGGAGGCTTCGGGGAGGCTACTACGGCCCGAGTTACGGATATGATCACGGCTTTGGTCATGGTCCCATTTACGGTGGTGGATTCGGTGGTGGATACGGTGGCAGCTACGGCGGGTCCTACTACGGCACCTACGGAGGTAACTACGGTGGACATTGCGGAGGCTTCGGCGGCCCCGACTTCGGTCGTGGCTTCGATGGATTTTACGGATAATCAAGTTCATCTCGGTACTTATGAATGTAAGTTCTAGTGTTGTAGTGTTTTGAACGAATAGGTTTCTTCCACGCGTCTTTGCCAATTTTTCTTCTTGAAATTGTACTCGAGAAAGTCACTAAACAGATTCGTGACTTGCACGAATCGGCAGAGCATCATGCCGGTGGTCATTCCTACTTGTTCTTGCCGCTAAAATACCTTCTTTTTAAAAATTACGTCGGTTTTCTAAGCGCGTTTTGCGACTGACTCCACAATGGCCGCTGTTGTGACGTCAGTGCAAGTCATGCATACGGTCATGTTTAGTAACTTCAGTAGCACAATTTGCATTTGTTCTTATTTTGAATTTGTTCTCGGTAGTTTATTCAGAACCAATTTGGCAAATTAAAATATGCGCAATGTGCAGTGCTAAAGCACAATTAACGAGCCAAATATAAGGGCGCTACGAAGTGGGGGTTTTGAACATGTTACAAAGTAGCCAATAAATGGGTTACTGAAGAAACAACAAAAACACATTGATAAGGTATTCTCTCTGCGATTTATATCATAGCACACCATCATCGTATTTTGAGTCCAGCTCCAGAGCCGTAGCTCCGACCTTTTCCAACCTAGAAATATTAACCAAGTTACTGAGACTTCGATGCTATGCTGCTCTTGTTGGTTTTATGCCTATCATTGAAGTGACGCCAGTCTTGGGAACTTTCTAGCAAGTTAAAAAGAAAATCCGATCGTATTTTGTCAAACTATAATAACAACATAATTCGAAATTTGCTGCGGTTTTCGTAAACCATACTCCAAACAACGCACAAGGGGGCGGGTTGGTGCAGGTGCGTGATAGACACACCGACGACTTACAAAATAAAAAATTAAAAAAAAAACTACAAGGCCCGACAAATATTCCAGAAAAAGCACTGCACTTCAGATATTCACTCGTCCTTGGTTCTAAAATATTCTCGCAAAAAGTTTTTTTA
>JABSTQ010002996.1:0-82768 GCA_013358835.2 Ixodes persulcatus
TTAGCAACTACGTAATCACGCAAAAAAAAGTTCCATGATTATGACGATTTATTTCTTGTGCGCCCTACTTGTTATTAAAGTTAAAGCAAATAGGCAGGCGAGCTTGGTAAGGATAGATATAGTTTCGTGTCTGTCCGCCTTTTTTTCTTGTTCCCTCGCTCCAGAGTTAATATGTCTACTTGTCATGTAGCAAGTAACGCGACGAAAGTGGTCGTACTTGCCATGCCAGTGATAAGTCGCCACCTGTACTTATCGCAGCCGCAAGGTTTTATCTACCATGAACAAGCGCGATTTCGAAGCGAGCACATACGGCGTGATTCTCGCGAGACACACGCCGCGCTACGCGCCTCGCATTTTTTGTTAAACTAGTGTACCTCCGAGAGCCCCCGCAGCTCCGCTTTTCCTCTCCTAGCATCGCGCATGGGCAGTAGTGGGATTGCTCAAGGTGACGGTAACCAAGCCTTCAAGTTGCCGTCACCGCCATTGAACATCTTCGCAGCGGCAGCGGCGGTATGACCGCCGCTGCCGCCGCGAACATGGGGGAGGAACTTTTCGTCCCTTTTTCAAGCGGCACCAGGTGGCGCTGCATCTAAATCGGTGAAATAAGGGAACGGGTGTGATTTCCTCCATTCCGTTGGCGACACGGAGGAACATCGCTTTTTCCTACATTTCTCTTCCCCTTTTTTTTAGAGTGTAGTTTCGGCATAAATCTCGAACTGTGATACCGTCGACACCCGCAGACCTAGATGGCTAAAATCCGAACAAATATTTGTGCAGATCATGTTCAGTGATAGGAGGAAGAGAAGCGGATTCAAAGAAAGACGGAGTTCCGGGTGTCAAAGTGACCTTGCTCGTTGTGGAGATGGCAGCAGAGGTTGCAAAAAAAGTGTTGAATGCCTCTGCAGTAGACACCGTACCTGTGCCAAAGAGTTCATAAAGAGTTTCGGTTACGTTCTTTCGAAAATGACCGTGAAGCCCATTGATGACAGATCATGTTTTTCTAGAGTCAGAGCGGGCATCACTGTTTTTTTTAGAGAAAAATAAACGTTTCGCAGAGCGAAGGACAGCATTGACGCGGTTTCTCTGTATCTTACGAGGGGCATTCATAAAGTTCGTATTATTGTCACGAAGGAATAGAGATTCAGAAATCAAACTCGAGTAGGAGTTGAGACTTTCTCTACATATTCGCCACCAAAAGTTACCTACTTTTTCCAGCGATGCACCACATGCCGGAGGCCATTGTTATAGAACTCCCCGTTTTGAGTGTTCAGCAATCACTTGGTCGCCGTCTTTGAAGTGCTTTCCTCAAATTTGGCCACACTGGAATCGTCTGCGCCATTTAACCAAAGTGTCATAAATTGGGGTGTTGTCCCCGAACAACGCTCCCAGATTGGAATGAATATCCTTGGCATTGCTTCCCTTCAAATGAAAAAAAAAAAAAACAAAAAAAAAACCGGATCACTGCATGGGCTTGGCACCGACGAGGGGTGCCATTCTTGTTTCGACTCCCTAGCGGCGTTCCGAGCTACTATAGCATGCGATGTTTATACTGTGCGGAAACTAGAGGGACGCACGCTCATGTTGATGCCTGTTTTGTTCCGTTTTTTCAATTTTTTGTGCCGATAATACGAACTTTATGAACGCCCCTCGTACACTCCAGTTTGAGCGCAGCGTTGCTGGGGGAACGTCGACTCTTCTTTTAGAATTGCTCTTTCTGATTTATAGCGTCAAGAACATCTGGAGTTAGTCAAGGTGGTGAGGGTTTTCGTTTTTTGACATTAAGCACTTTTCATTATGTGTTTCGAAAATTGTTAGGGATATTGATGAAGACTGGGTACATGTTTATGATCACTGAGCATAAAAACCTTCCCAGTCATAATCCTTAATCAGTCTGTCAAATGAAGTGAAGTCGTACATCCCTAGTCGAAACATTCCTTCAATCACATGAACTGCTTCAGAGGTGAAGACAAACTGACACGTGACAACAAAGTGGTCTGCTAACTTTTGCAGAATTACTGGTGAATATGACAGAAGCATCGGAGCTTCGAACCTTGATCTGGTCGAGGCGTGTGGACACAAGATTGTCATTCAGCACTTCCTCTCTAGTTGAAACTTTGAATAATTGGTGATATTCCATGCTCGATTAGTAGAGATAAATATTGACAAATGACTGATTTTGATTATTTAAGATTGTCAATATTAATTTCCCCTACCAAGCACAACTGTGTTTCATTATTTAATCCGTCTAAGTTTCTCCTCAGCTCTTCCAAACAGTTGATACAGTTATATGAGGGACGTCTGTAGACTGCTAAAAGGCAAACTGTGTGGTTGCAATTCGAAAACTTAACAGTCAAGTTTTCTGAGTGCATAAATACTATGTCAACCTGCGTTGTCGACCAGGAATTTTCACAAATATGCCGATTCCACCTTCTCCGGTATCCTGACGAGTGTAAACAAAGTTCGGGAGTTCAGTTAATCTAAACTGCGGCAAATAGTCGGAGCTTTTTTTTTATTTCCGTTAAAATAAGAGTATCAGCTTTATTATGAATTTCGTCAACAACAGCCCTAAGTTCATCCCAGTATATCCGGATGTTGCCAATGTTAACATGAACTACGATGAAGGAATCGGAGGAAGATGAAAAGCAGGAGTTATTAAACATTTGAAAATTGGCAAACCAGGAACAGCTAGCCATTTTGATTACTTAATAAGGTCAAGGTTACCTCATTGCAGTATCAGTGCAAAAGGTGCAGCCCCTTCTTTTTTTGCAAACATTCTGGCGTTTTTGACCCATACAAATTTGTATCCTCGCTCCTTACCACGGGAACGTGTTAACGAGTGAAGTTTCCTGTTACTTTAAGTTGTCATTGAAAAATATTCTCTCAGCTGGGCTGTTAACATTCTGCAGTTGAAGTTTGTCCCAAGCCCTCGTCCAGCGAGCGGTCTTTTATGGCAACAGATGTGAATTTTACCAAAATAGAATAAGGCACACCTTGCTTGCCCGGTATCTTTAAGGCAGATACAACGTCAGATTGTTCGTGCCCCTTAATCCCGAGCATCTCTGCCAACCCACAAAGGACGGTAGTAAAATGAACACTGGGTTCGCTTTTCAACCCATGCATCTCCATGTTCTGGACGCGAGCATGTTGGTCTGCCTCAATCAACTCCGTCTTGAAACACTGGTTAATATGGGCCTAACTCAGATACCGCGTTTCTTAAATCTCTCACCTTCGTCTCCAAGACTCTGATTTCAGTCGCGTGCGCGGTTGTCGTAGCTAGAAAGTTGTCATACTTCTCGCTCAAAAACGAGATTGAGGTTTGCACCTCTTCGACAGACACCTTCAACATGTCTATAGACGGCAAAAGAAGAAGTTGTTCGTTCACTTGTATTATTATTATTATTAATATTATTATTATTGTTAATATTATTATTATTATCATCATCATCATGCATGAGCATGCATAGGAACCTGAAAAAAACCTGTCCTTCTCGTCAAAACTCCGCGACTGGGGCTGTACCAAAAGAGTCGAGAAAGGTTTGAAGATCCGTTTTCATGTGTGTCGGTTCGTCCGAGAACGTGGATACGTGCCGTGAAAATAGAAACCAGACGCCGTCGGACCACGATTGCCTTGGCGGGAAGCACTTTGGGTTGAATTCACGGATACTTGTGGCCATCAAGTTTATCTGTTTTGTTTTTTTCCAACATAAACGCCGGAACACCGTCAAGTTGTACGGACCACCTGCGGATTACGTTCAGTGCGTCTTCAAGTTCGAACGGCCGCCTGATCGTTCGAACTGTCGTCTGCTCTTTCGAACACTTCTGCTTGTAGACTGTTCTTTTAGGCGACACCGGCCCGAAGACCAAATGTTGGCCCGGTACTTGCGATGAGAAGTAAGTGCAGTCCTCAAAAGACTTCATTTTGAAGGTTGGTAAGCAGACTCGATGTAAACAGTAGATACATGGAAACGTTGATCATTGTTACCAGTGGCCTATCACCGACTTGTTATGCCTGATTCACTTGGTCCGATTCTGCTTGCGATTTTCAGTATCGACATCGACCATCTCAGCTACGTTTACGCTTTTGCAGCCCGAGCGACGTCGCGACTCAAAAGTGCGAGCGAAATCTCATCATGCGAATCAGGCTTTAGCGTACATTCTGCGGCGTCCACGCGGAAGGAATCGCCGCATGTCACATTATTCACGCGAAGTTTTGTGGCGTAGTGAGCCTCGGTAATTTCGCGGAGGCCGCTCAAGTAGTCTGAAATTCGCCAGGAAGACGTAGAATCAACAATTCAAACGCGAAAAAGGGCAGGGGGACCCACACTGACGCCGACAACATCGCATTTCAAAGGATTTGTTCATGGGCGACGTCGAGCTTCTTGCCCCCACTCCATCGCGCATGCGCGGCGCCGGTGACGTCCACTAGGGGCGCTTCGGTTTGTTTGTAAACATGAGTTGGTGTATACTTTAAATGCATTTCGAGCGGATTTGAGATGGTGTGAAAGTATCACGTAACCTGACACTAGGACGTCACCGAGGCTACATGCCATGACCATTATATTTCTAGGGGGCCCCAAAATGCAATGCACTAGAAATAGTTTTAAGGGCACGCAAACAATTTCAGGCATATGTGAACTGCAGTAGCCCGTCTTTATATTTAATCATTGACATTACGTAAACTTAATTTCATTCTGACAGTACAAAAATAATTCTGTTCCAAAACACAACAAATTTTGCAAAAAAAAACGACAAAACAAAACTAAAAGTATGCTAAAAGTGTATATACCAAAACGAAAGAGGTAGTATTTTCTTCAATCTTACTTTTAAATAATCCTTTCGACGACATTAGTGTTTCTAGGTATTATTCGTGTCCAATAAAGGTATTAATTAATCTCTTTTGGTTTTTAAACCAAAAAAAAACGAAACAGGGTGCACAGGGCAGGTGGCGCTTGCTACAGCCGAAAATCTACCTGTCCATTTCTTTCTTTGATGGCAGTCCATAAAAGGTTGGATTCCCCACGGTGGCCGCGGTCGCCTTTGGCGCCCCGACGTTCGCGTTAATTTTTACGTTTAATAACTTTCTTTCAGGGTGTATCTTACTAGTATTGTGTTCAAGAGGGTCAAACAGTATCCGGAAGACGCCGCATCTAGTCAACGACCGTACACTCTAAGAAAAAGAGGAGGAAAAAGGTAGCAACGGTGCGTCCTCCTCCCTTCTGCTGCCGCGCCCCCAAGCGGACATGAGAAAAAAGGAGGTACACATCGCGACACTGTTAGCGCGAACACGACATCGGCGCATTTTCGCATTTTCTTCTAAATAGTATTAGCGAGCACGAAATTTTATCGCTTACATTATACAACTAAATGAGCTCTTTCCGCTGCAATAATAACTTGGGTGACATCCCTTGGTTTTAAAGAGTAAAACTGAAAAAACCGGATATCGCTTGTTCGTGCTAGCAGTGTCGCGCTCTGTACGAGACGTTTTACTCCTTCTCTAGGCAAACGGGAGAAAGGTTCCGCTTTGCCGCCTCATCTTTCATTTTTGTTTTTGTTTTTAGCACGTCGCGCGCATAGTTTAATAAATGGTTTTGAGTTGATAGAGCATCAGCGGCAGCGAAGGCCGCCTTAATTCTGTCTCCCAGTCCAAACGTGCCGAACATTTCGGATGCATTGACGTTTTTATCGCTACTTTTTAAACGAGCAAACCAAGCCGCTAGAAACAGCGAAGTTCCGGAGCAGCGCGAGCAGCAATACGTTCACTGATTTAAGATGGCCGCCTCCGACAAAAAACCGGAACGACGTTTTGACGTTTGCGATGTTATGGAAACCGCGGAAACTGTGTCCAAGACAGGCAGGGTTTCCTGCCGGGTGCCTGGGTGCCTCCTGTGCTGAGTTCGCATCTGTTTCCCGATGCCGAGCGCCAACCGGCAGTCAACGTGGTTTTGTATTTCTGCGCCTCAGCAACATAGCAGCAACATCGCGATGGCAGTGTTCTGCGTTGTGAATGGAAGACTGGAATTATCGCCGATGTGACCGTGTGTTCGCGTATCAGTGATGTAACAACGATATGAGATTATTTAAATTGTTGGGTATTGATGCCGCTGGTGGGGCCGTAATAGGAGGGGGTGGGGTGTCGCAGATTGATATTCTGCCTTACATTAAAGAGTTTAAGACCGCTTGAGGTATTACGGTGCAATCGAACGGCGTGCGGATAGACACATTGGAACGCTGATCTGAACAATGTGACCGTCGTCTGCGATGTTCTGTTGTCTCCTCCCCGAAAGCGATTGCGCTCTGGGGAAAGGATTGAAGAGTATGGAATTATGACGGAAAGTACGTATATTTAAAGTTTGGTAATTTTTGCATTAAGAGATGATGGTAGGTAAAATCGACAAAAAATGCTATCCGTTATTTTGTCATTTAAATAAACTACGATTCCTGGAAGAATAGACCTCCAAGTGGCGCGCTGCGATGAGCGCTAGACGTTTTCGAGTTCACCACGGCGTAGCTCCGTGCACTTAAACCTGACGCAATTCCCGCTTTTGACTGCATTCAAGTTGATCGAAAAACGATTTCTCTGCCCGTGAACTTTCTCTTCCACTTGATTGAATACCCCCTCTACAGAGAATAATTCAAGACGAAAATTGCAGCCGCACGCGAACAGCAGAAATATAAAATCGAAAACTACGATAGAAATAATAGCTACCACGTGCCGTGCGGGGAAGCAAGCACATGGCTTGGAACTACAGGGAAGCCGCTGGATTTATTGACTTTCAATTAATTACGACGTGAGCGTTTACTTTTTACTAAAAGATTCATCCCCTGAGCCGTTCGAAATACTCTCAGAGGTATGACATTGCAGAAAAAAAGTAACCTGCTGGGAGTATTTGTATTACTTAGGTGGTCACCGTGAAAATCCCTAACTCAAAACGACCAGTTTAAAAGGCGGAAATTCAGAGGACATATGTAGTGATCGGGTATGTGTGCTGCAGTATTGATGTTTGTATGTGCTGTGCATGCGTGTACCCCTCCATGTATATGCTTAGCTTATGCCAGTGGTGTGCGTAATGTTCATTGATTGATTGATTGATTGATTGGGGTTTAATGGCGCAGCAGCGACCAAGGCTATAATGCGCCAACAACTAGGACTATTGCTGAAATCAAGGTTAAAGAGAAGAAAGAGCTATAGTAGCTTGTAATTTAATAAAACAATGATCATGAAAGTACAAGCACATAAGATGTGGCAATGAATACGACGAACTATTAAAATTATAGCTGGTCCAGGAGTCTTATATTCTTAAGAAAGTTGAAAACACACTAGTGTGGAATCAACGGCTCATCGCTGAGTAAAAGGGCGAGATGTAATGGTGTATGGTCTTGGTAGACCTTAGCAAAGTGTCTGTGGCGTTCTTGGTCATACAAAGGGCATACAAGTAAGATATGCAGAATGCTTCACGGAATGTGGCAGTGTTCACACTCCGGAGCATCCTCCCCACGCAAAAGATGCCTATGGGTAAGACAGGTATGACCAATTCGCAGTCGGCACTAAACCACCTCATAAAAACGCTCGCGGTGTCGTGCACTCTCCCATTCCTGAAGTAGTGGTTTTACTGCGTGCAACTTATTGTTTATTTCTCGGTCCCATTCCTCTTGCCACTTGCGTCTTATGGAAAATTTCAGAACATGTCTATAATCTCTGTAAGGTATTTTCCACAGGTCGACTTCTCGATCCTTAGCAGTACTTGCTGCTCTGTCTGCATCCTCATTTCCGGCAGTTCCGACATGTGAAGGAACCCAGCATAATATTATTTTCTTCTTCCGTTTTATGGCTCAAATTAGCCTGTTCCTTATTTCTATTACAATTGGATTGCGATCATATCCTACTCTGGCAAGAGCTCGTAAAGCACTAAGTGAGTCGGTGTAAACAATTGACTTTTGAAGCTTTTGTTTGAGGATCTTATCTGTGGCGAGGAGTAAGCGATAAAGCTCTGCCGTAAGACTACAGGCACTTTCATTAATTCTCCGGACAAGCTGCATCCCAGGCCCGATCACTCTGCAGCCCACAGAGGAATCTGTTTTACTTCCATCAGTGTAGAAACTTGTACAGCCGTGATACTGGTCTTGGAGTTCAAGGAATTCTTGCCTCAGGACTTCACGAGGAGTGTCTTTTTTGTTGAATTTTGTTAGCTCCAGTTCGCACTGAATGGGAACTAGATCCCAAGGGGCTGCCGAACTCATGCACTGTACAACTGGAGGCAACACGTCCAGTCCTACAGACTCTGCAAAATTGCGAACCCTCATGGCAAGAGGTGGAACAACTGAAGGCTTGTTACTGAAAGTTCGCTCATAGCGTATTTGTTTCATGCAATGTAAGGTTGGATGGTTAGGAACCGATCTAATTCGCATAAAATATGTGAAGCCCAGTTCATCTCTTCTTTTCTCCAGAGAGAGCTCGTTTGCTTCTGCGTATAGGCTGAGGGCAGGAGATGTGCGAAACGCCCCGGTAGCAAGCCGCAGCCCCTGATGATGGACAGGGTCCAGCATTTTGAGAACCGATGTCCGGGCAGAGCCATACGCCATACAACCGTAATCAAGCCGGGATCGAACGACCGACCGATAGATACGTAAGAGACAAAGCCGGTCAGAACCCCAGGACACATGCGACAGGACCTTAAGTATATTAAGTGATTTAAAACACTTCATCTTCAGGCTCTTGACATGCGGAACTAAAGTCAATTTGGAATCAAATATAAGACCTAAAAACTTGTGTTCAGTTTTCACTGGGATAGGAACATCATACATAGTCAAAGAAGGTTCGTACAAAACTCCGCGGCGACTGAGAGAAACTCACACACACGGTCTTCTCAGGAGAAAATTTAAAATCGTTGACATCAGCCCATTTGACCAAGTTGTTGATTGTGAGCTAGAGCCGACGTTCACATATGGATGGATTACAAGATGATACAGAAATCTGCAGATCATCAACGTACAGTGAGTACTGAACAGATGGAGCTATTGCGCGGACAATTGAATTCATCTTCACAATAAAAAGAGTGACGCTTAGTACACCACCTTGAGGAACTCCATTTTGATGCGAAAATTCTCTTGAAAAAGTTTTCCCAAGCTTCAAGCGAAAAATCCGGTTTTGGAGATAACTTTGAATGGCACTTAACATTCGGCCCTGCGCACCAAGGCTAAACAGATCCTGCAGTATGCCATGGCGCCAGGCTGTATCAAATGCCTTTTACAAGTCAAAAAAGACAAAGACACAATGCTGCTTATTTACAAATGCCTCTCGCACAACAGTCTCAAAGCGAACTAGGTGGTCGACCGTGGATCGTCCTGAACGAAAGCCACATTGGTACCTGTCAAGAAGATTATTTCTCTCCAAATAAAACATCAGCCTTCTGTTAATCATTCTTTCTAATGTCTTCGAAAGACAGCTAGTCAGTGCGATAGGCCTGAAGCTGGAGACACAGGTAGGGTCTTTTCCTGGCTTTAAAAGGGGGATAATGACGGCAGCCTTCCAGGACAATGGGAAAATACCCTCGACCCAAACTCGGTTGAAAAGATACAAGATGAGCTCTAGAGTAGATGGATGAAGGTGCTGAAGCATTTGGTAGTGAATACCGTCCGGTCGAGGGGCAGTCTGTCCGGACGAATCAAGAGCCATCTGCAGTTCGTGCTGCATGAAAAGATAGTTATAGGGCTCTTGCAAACCACCGGTCGTAGGCACAATCTTTTTTTCTGCATGTAGCTTATGCCGCCTAAATGATTGCGTATAGTGTTCGGAACTAGAAACAAATTCAAAGTGCTCACCAAGAATGTCAGCCTGTTCGTCAAGGCTTGCAGGACATATTCCATTTCGGCACAAGAGTGGGACAGAGAAAGCACCGTAGGAACCCTCAATTTTATGCACGCGGTCCCAAACTTCCTTTATAGATGCACTGCTTTTAATTGAAGAGGCATATCCTCTAAAGCTTTGCCGCTTGGCTTGCCTTCGAATAAACCTTGCCTGTGCCCTTTTTCTTTTAAAACCAATCAGATTACTTGGAGTAGGGTAACGCCTAAAGATACCCCATGCACGATTCTGTTTCTTTTTTGCCTGGCGGCAGTCTTTATTCCACCACGCCTTTGGCCTTTCTGGAAGATGCGAGGACGTCATGGGAATGGCGAGCATTGCGGCCTGTAATATGTGTCGAGTGATATGCAGAGTGACATCATCGATGGAAAGATCATCAAGCGATGAACAAGCTAAAACTGAAGAGTCTGTAAATGTTGCCCAGTCAGCCCTCTCAAACTTCCAACGAGGGGTACGCGTTTGAAGACCAGCAGGAGGACTGTTAAACTCTAAAATAATTGGAAAGTGGTCACTTCCATATGGGTTTGGGATGACCCTCCATGAAAACAGTGAGTATAGCGAAGGATGGCAGATAGAAAGGTCGATGGAAGTAAAAGTCCTGGTTGCTGAACTAAAGTGTGTGGCTTCTTTAGTGTTAAGTAAGCACAATCCCGTGGAAAGAATAAAACGTTCAACAAGTGCTCCTCTAGCATCCCGTCTGCCACTCCCCCACAATGGGTTGTGTGCATTAAAATCGCCTAAATTTAAGTATGGAGCCGGGAGCTGACTAACAAGATCCTCTAGCTCTTCATACTGCAGCTGGTATCCCGGTGATATGTACACTGAACAAACGGTAATCACCCGGTCTTGCAGTATCCGGGCAGCCACAGCCTCGAGAGTGGTGTACAGGGCCACTTCGGCAGATGGGGTTGTGCGCTGGGCAACTACAGCAGCACCACCAGATGCCACAGAGGAGTGCAACCTATCTTTTCTAAACACTTGATAATGGCGCAGTACATTTAACCTAGTTTCTTTAAGATGCGTCTCCTGTAGACAGAAGGCAACAGGGCGGTGTTCGTCTAATAAAAAAGTGACATCATCATAATTACAAAAAAACCCGCGGCAATTCCACTGCATAAATGTAAATTTTGCCATTATTCTAAAACAAAGTTAAAAGCTTAGTAGATCAGTAAGGTAGTAAGGTACAAGTAAAAGTAAAAGTAAAAACGTCAACTCTGCCGCTCAGGGCAAAAATAATGTACAGCATCACTTTGGAGGGATTACAGGTTTTTTGCTTTTGTGTTTATTTTTAGAAGTCTGCCACTCCATGTCGTCTTGCTCAGACGCATGAGTGGAGACTTCTGTTCCCTCATCCATAGCCTCTGCTTCCTGGAGCAAGGCCTTTGCTGCAGGTTTGGGCAGGCTCAGAGAATGGGGCGCCATGCCCCGTCCACGACCAGACCCCGCCAAAGGGGCAGAGGAGGTGCTGGGTGGGGTGTCGCCCGAGTTCACCCGTTCCTGCCCCTTTGGCGCTGCAGGAGCGGCACAAGGGCCATGCCGCTCCTTCGAAGATGCTCTCTCCAGGGAGTGTGGGCGAGAGTGTCGACCCTTCTCCCTGGAAGGAGATCGTGGAGGAGGGACGGTTGCGGCAGCCACCGGCCCATTCTGGGTTTGGGAAACAGCCTGAGAAGATACAGGCTGTTGCCCTGTTGGAGCGCGAGGGTTCGCACTCTGGCTGGGAGGGTCCGCAGACCGCCCAGCCGAGATTGCATGGCCCGGGAAGCTGAATTTTCAGCTGGGGCGTGGGGGACTGCCGTGGCTTCCTATAGTCCAGAAAGGACGTCTGGGTTGCCACTGCCACTTTCAGTGGTGCAGGTCCCCGCTGCACCACCTGCGCATAGCTACCCTTGCGCAAGAACGCAAAGCGGCGGCGCGCTTCCGGGTAAGAGAGGTTTTCTTTGACCTTCAAGGTTAGCACTTATTTTTCTTCTTTCCATGCCTTGCATGATCGAGAGTACGCTGGGTGTGGATCACTGCAGTTCACGCAATGGGCTTCATTGGAGCAAGACTCTGCAGAATGGTCATATTTCCCACACTTGGCACAAGTGGCCTTACCACGGCAGTTCTGAGAGCCGTGGCCAAACCTCTGGCATTTAAAACACCTTCGAGGGTTAGGCACATAGGGCCTAACCCTGCACTGGAGATAGCCAGCCCTAACAGTCTCGGGAAGTGTGGTGGATTCAAAGTTTAAGACTATGTGTTTAGTTTTCCGCTCTTGACCGTCCCGACGCATGGAGAGGCGCCTCGCAGCTACAACTCCTTGGACAGAGAGCCCTTCAAGTTGTTCAGTGTTGGAAGTCTCGATTAGGTCATCCTCAGAGATTACGCCCTGAATCATATTGAGTGTACGATGGGGTGAAACGGTCACTTTGTAATCAGACACAGAGTTCAACGCAAGGAGTGCTGTACTCTGCTGATTGGATTCAATTTCCACAAGAAGGTCACCTGAGGGCGTCTTTTGAGCTTTAAAGTTCTTACCGACCACACTTTCTAGCACTTTCGCAACAAGAAAGGGGGACATCTTGGAGAGTGGGGTGTCATCTTCGGAGTGCATAACCAAAAATTTGGGGAACGCAGGAGGAGATGGGGTCGTGTCTTTTCTATGGAATTCGGTGCGGACCCTTTTCAGGGCCCGATCAGAGGAAGGTTTAGCTTGAGAACCCATAAAAATGGGAAAAAGATTCAGTGCCCGGGTGCACCGCCCACCACGGAGCCCAACAAGGGGGTAGGTAATGTGCCCTAGCAAGATGGGCTTGGCTGACACAATTACTCTACCAGTGCTGCCCGGGCACTATACCCTGGTGTGGTTGCAGGGACAGGACCTGTTTCCACTCAAGGTTGACCCTTGCCGCCTTAGGAGGTGAAAAAGGATGGAAGAGAGTGTAGGAGAAAAGAGAAAGAGGTGGGAGGAAAAGTGAAAGAAGGAAGAAGAGGGTAGAAAAGGCGACTGACTGAATCATCCTGGTCGGGCCAAGCCAGGACACCCGTCTATGAGAAGCAGGGGCCGAAGCGGTGTATTGCCTCACCCGGGGGGCCCCGAAGGGTCCAAACAAACCCCGGGCTCAGCTCAACCACCAGGGTCCCCTTTTCCCCGGACACGGGTTAAGCCACGCACAGCCAGGCGTGGGTGGGCGAACCCACATGGCTCAGGGTCGTAGTGACGCCACTCACCAAGCACCTACCAAAGTAGGTGCCCCCTGCGTGCGGGTATGGTGGCCCACGTGGCTGGGGTCCGTGGTGACGCTACTCACCAAGCACCTTAGCACCTGAGGTGCAGGCGCCCCCTGCGGAGCTCGGGGTCCGTGGAGACGCCACTCTCCAAACACCTGCTTTCACAGATGCCCCCTGCGGGGGCGTAATGTTCATGTGTGTATAATAAAATTGCCGTGAGCAAATAAAGATATTTATTAAACCATGAATTGGGAGCTACCTAGCGGCACCTAACATAGGTAATTGCAATTGCTCTGCTTGACCCTGCAATCTGGCGGCAAGCGATTTAACCTTCTTTCATGCTTCGCATTCCTTTCTGGTTACAGCCAACTAAGCTGCTTCGAATTTGCTCTTTTTGAGAGCGGCTTGTAGTTTCGCGGATGGCTTACCACTCCTACGTGATCTGCGGTTGACGACGGAATTGTTGCTCGAGGAATAGTAAAGGTAAGACGTAAAGTGCGCGAAGTAACTGGGTATCGGTTGTCTCCGTTTAACATCACTATACAATTATATGATGCAATTTAACATGCAATTAGGTTAAATTTATCTAAACCAATTGTTTTGTTCTGCATGTGCTTACGTGCACATTTTCTGCTTTTTTATAGCCTCTTGGTGCGCCAGCTGTGTCGGGGTCTTGTGAAAGTTTTCCTCATTTGCCCTTACAGCCCGAGACTGCTCGAAGAAGGTAAGCGAGAGTGTATTTGCTCGGTACTTGAGCATGCGGATAATTCCAATTTGTGTATCCCGCTTTCCGACCATGTTGAAAAGATCCCATGGTTATAATTCAGAACCCTTCCGTCCGTCACAGCATAGGTGTTGGTTTGAGATGTAAGATACCTCATGTTCATTAATTAGGCTGTGCTGTGGCCCTCGTCTTCTGTGCATCCTGTTTATGCAAAAATCCAGTCTAGTAACTTGGCGTCGGGAGAACTCATATTTATATACTGTTTTTTTTTTTTATCCCGTCAGCACATTGTCACAATTGCCAACATGGTCGGTTGAAGAGCACAAACTTCATTTATGCACAACTGTATGTACAGACGTGATGGGTACTTCCATTATCACATTCAATGCGGTCATGTAAACATCATACAGCGATAGGGCCGTGCATTGCATTCAAGTCTCTAGACCAGAAGTCTCAAACACGAGACCTGCGGACCGCATGTGGCCCTCGACTTCTTGGGCTGCGGTCCACAAGTATACCGCAAGTGCGAGATCTTTTTTCTATGCCTCGAGCGCCAGATGCCATAATATTATATTTATATTATCGATTTATTTCCGCTCAAAAGGGTGCTCTGCTTTGTTCAGGTATTTTTCACTATTATGTTGTTTTTAGAGCGCAGATCTTAAGCGCCCGTTTCCGCCTATAGCGGCGTTGCCGTCGCAGTCGCTGTCGTCGTAACCGCCCCGCTAAATTTAGCAGGAAATTGAATTGGTGTTGAGGTCAGGTGAAGTAAATTTTCTCGTTAAATCTAGCGAAGAAACTGAATTTGTGTATGGTGACGTCACACAAAATCATCTGACGTCACTTTCCCCGCTAAATTTAGCGGAAAAAACTGAATGGGTATTTAGGTTACGTGGCGTCAATTTTCCAGCTAAATTTAGCGGGAAAGCTGTGGGAGAAGGGGTGGTATGAAGGAGGAGGAGGGGAGGGTAGGGAGGAGAATGATGGGAGGATACGTAGGAGGAGAACGGGAGGGTACGAAGGAGGAGGAGGAGGGGAGGGTACAGAGGAGGAGGCAGAGAGGTTTGGAAGAGTGTATGGAGAGGAGGAGGAGTAGGGGAGGCGGAATAGAAGGAGAGGACTAGGGGAGAGAAGAAGAGGAGGAGAAAGGAAGGGGAGAGGAGGAGAAAAGGAGGAGGGGAGGAGAAGAGAAGAAGGAGGAAAGAAAGGAGGAGGAGAGAAGGGTGCAGAGGTGGAGGATGGGTATACTCTCCCCTCCGTACCCACCCCTCCTCATCCTCAAAAGCTGCACTCTAATTCCCCATCACAGAGATTTGAAAACATATTTTTTGGCCTTTTTTAGCCAATATTGTTTTATACAAATATTTGCTTCTCAGCCCTTTCTTATGTGAATCAATCGGAATGGCAATACCACTATACCACAAGTAGGGTATACAAATGCCATCTCTTTGCTCAAGGAAGCACCTCGGCGCCGTGAAATCTTGCACAACAGGAGCAACGGTCAAATTTAAATATACGAGCTCGGGCTTATGGCTGTCAGACAGTATCCTTAAAATTGAAGTATTTTCTTATATTGTTGGTATAAAAATTGTCCTAAAACCAAAAAAGGCCGCATAAAGATTTTTGTTTTGTGCCTGTTGACCCTAGTGATTAGTGCGACATGGCAAGGATGGTGTGCTTGCTCTCGGTCTATTAAAAACTGACAATACTGTGGTATGGTAATATTTTAAATCTTTTTATAAACCAGGTGTGTGCCCAAAGCTATCGCATATGCAATCAAGAACAAAAGTGGGCAGAACGGTGAACTTGCAAAAAGCTGAAAGCATAAGGTTCCTTGCCTAAAAAATCTCCATGGTGTCGCTGTTAGTCAGCTGCTGTTTAACGTAAAACGCTAATGCTGTTTGTTTATTTTGATGTATACTGTTTGATATACACTGTTTGTATACTGTTGATGGTCAGTACACTTTAACGTAAGCTTGCCCTTTTTGGTTACAGGCCGCTACCAGCCTCTGCAGTGCAGAGAACGGCCAGCAGCGGACTGATCACAGGAAGAGGAATTAGCATCTGCCGCTACCACGGAGAAAACGACGGAGCTGCAAGGTCTCAGAAAGAGCAATCGGGTTTTTTAGGAAAAGTAAGTTAGAATGAAAACATTCTGACTCTACAATTGTCTTATCAAATTCAGTAAAGTTCGAGAAATAAATTTGAATATGTTAAGGACTGATTAAGGAAGAGCTCCGAACTTCTGGTGCGGCTATATCATCACTGAAAATATATAGGATGTCATTTTCCTCTAAAAAATAGAACATCTTCTAAAATATTAAGCAATTATTAAAGCAGCTGAATTGTCTAATTGTTTTTGCGTATCGTTATAGTAGTTTAGGCTGAAGGAATCTTTCCCTGCCATGTAGAGATCACGCCAAAACAAAACCGGGTTACCCACAACTCTACAAACATCTAAACGATGTCCTGGTTACATGTGAGCCGAGATATCACCAGGACACCAGAGTACTCGTGTTACAATTTACCAGATCACAGAAGTAAAATGTCTGGTGTCACATCAGAAAACACACCAATGTTTCCTGGTAGTTTTTTATTAGGGAAACTATACGCCAATTAGTTTTCCCACTAAATTTGGCGGGAAATTATATATCTCATGACAGCTACACCAGTTTAGTTTCCCCGCTAAACTTGGCGGGAAAATAGATATCACGTGACCTGTACACCAATTCAATTTCGCCACTAAATTTGGAGGAAAAAATTGATGTTACGCGGCCTATACACTATTTCAATTTCGCCGCCAAATATGGCGGAAAAATTAGTATCATGTCACGTATAGACGAATAGACCTCTCTCGCTAAGCATTCGGCGCATGCGTGACGCCGCCATAACTTTAGTTCACGGAAGGCACACGGCCGTGCGTGCGAGGGCTGGTGCCGTCTCGTGCTCCACAAGGCCGAGCTCCCTTCCCTCGATGGTTTGCGGCAGCGGTGGCGTAGTCAAACTGGCGTTTTAGATTGGTCTATTCAGTTTCGTGGAGAAGTTATCTGGGGAAATTGATGTTACTTGACCTGACGCCATGTTCCCAATGCACCATTTCTGCTTCCCTGCTAAATTTGATGGAGAAATATATGTTACGTGACCTGACGTCACGTAACATATATTATATGTTACGTGACGTCAATATAGATTATAGACTCCAATATAGATATAGACCCCAATATAGATTCCCCGCTAACTTTAGCGGTAAATTGAACATTCTAACACCTATAATGCATTTCATGCAATATAGGACTTTGAAGGTAAAGGTCTCTGACATTCTTATTGTTTTACAAGTCAGTGGAATAAAGCACCATACAAAGGTGCCCTGGTATTTTCATTTAACTCCACATCTATATTAAACCAGTTTTTATAATGGAAATTTATAAGGCTAGTCTACGTAATTTTTGAAGTTCGAGTATATATAGCTTTCAAAATGTCCTTCATGTTTCATTTACATGGTTTCCCCAGACGACGATGAATTAAACATAATGAATTTTGTTAGGCCTCATAATTGTTTTCTTCTTAAAGTTGTTAACGCTATAGTGATGAGGTCTGTGTGGCTGAGTTATACGGCCAGGTGGACATAACATTGGGGAATATTCCTTACGATGAGTCGAATAATTGAGTGATATGTGTTAATTCGTGTTTAATTGGTGAAAAGAAATCATGATTTCAATTTGAAACGCTTAGCATCGTAAAACCAGTAAGTCAGTAATTCTTGAAAAGACTACGTGCTCGTGGGAAGCGCGGTAGTGCGTTACGGTTACTACTCGTATAACAGGTGAGAAAACGTTGACAAAAGACAGAAAAACCGCACAAGCGCATTTTATAATACGATGGTACAACTATTGTATTTTTAGCAAAACAAATCACTATATCTCCACGTAGGAGCGCGAACAATGCTCCCGCGATAGTTCGTCGCAGCTAGACATACAACGAGGATTGTTTATTTCACAGTTTTAAAGTAAACAACTTAACAATGAAAGTGACGTCCGCTTGCACCTCAGCAGAAGAACGAAACTCAAGAGCAGGTCTAAAAAGCAAAGAGTGACTCCTTCTCCCATAACAATAAAAAGGAGTGGAAAAGTACAAAAACAAAGTGAAATGCCATTTGCGCAAAACATATTAATAAGATTATTTCTGTACGATGAGTTCAGCAACACTATCAAATGTCAGGAATATGGGAATGTTTTTTTTTTAATCTTTCAAAAAACAAAAAGGAAGAGTTTCTCGTGCGTAACCCTCCGTGGTGAAACCAAATGACCCAAATGGAACATGCGTTAACCTCCACTGATCATAATTTATTTGACTATTATTAAGAAACTACCCGGTGGCCCAGAAAAACTGCACAATCTTGTTGTTCTACAGAAAAAAAAAAATAGAAGAAAAGTAATTACTGCCGAACGCTCGTTTTCGTCGAAACTGTAGCGCTATCGGTGTCAACCAGATGCCCGAGTTTGAGAAATACCCGTTATGTCATTCAAAAGTTATGTTATTTTTAGAACAATTTAACTTGAAAATGGCGGTCGATGGAGATCTTAAATACATGGAGCTGAATGGCGCCAGTTACCGAAAACGGGCAAAAAGGAGCCCTGTTTTTATATTGAAATTTGTAGAACTATTGAACGAGATATCGGCTTGTTTTGAAACCTTGGCATCTGGTTTGACCCCCAGGGGTGTATTTCGGTAAAGAATAAATGCTCGGTAATGCGGAATTTAGTTTTTCAGCAAAAAAAAAACACAATTCTTTGAGACACGCTATGCATACCCAATCGCAACCGGAGTCGGAAAAGATACAACTAATTGCAGCAGGGTTGAAAGTTGGGCTACTTGGTAGCAGTTCATAATAGAATAGAAAGCGCGCAAAAACAAGGACGAAAAAGAGAGGACACGTACGATAGACAAGCGTTTGCTCGCAACTGGAGTTTTATTCAAACCTAGGAAAACTCGAAGATAGTTCCTTTCGCCGGCTGCACATGTGTCATTCAATTACCCCCCCCCCCCCCCCCTTCCCCCTAACGTGCGCGTCGCACTGTCGTAGATGAGAATGCTTCCTCAGCATCTATCAAAGCAAGTGACCGGTGTGACTTATGCAGCCATCACCCAAAGTTTTGATAATAAAAGCCTCTAAAACCTCTCTCTCTTTATGCTCCCTAAATCGTCCTAAAATATTAGTGTCTTTGTTTTTAAACAGGAGCATATTCAAACCTGCTGCAGTGGACTGCTTAGTGGCCAGACGGAGTGTTACGGAGAGAGTTACGGTGCTCCCTCAGTATATCATTGATACAACGTCCAGTCTGGCCCACATAGGCCTTACCTCAAGACAGTGAAATGCATTACACGACGCCGACTCGGCAGTTGACAAACTGATTTGCATGTTTCTTTCCACATGAAAGAAACACCCTTTTTCTTCTCTGACACGCGAAGCTTCCTGCACAACTGCATCAATATTTTTGGTGCGCTGAAAAAAAAACTGGCACATCAAACCGCAGAGCGACGTTATATACAATATGGGAGACACCGTGGAGGTACGAAAGCACCACTGGCCTGACACATGTCCTTCGTGGTGCACGATTTCTTGGCCCCTTCAGATGTTTTAGTGAAAACCCCGACACTTCCTCCAGCACCCGTGAAGGAAAACCTGGATCTTTTAATTTCTTTAACTGGTCATAAGTTAGTATATCTGGTGAGGAGTGTGGCACACCGTGTGGGTGAGGACGACAAGTCCAGATGCTTCAGTGAGGGCGTGGACAGCCTACGTCGGCGACACGGAAGAAGGGGGAAGACTGAAAACCTGATGTCTGTGGCTGACTCCCTTGTGAATTTAAAGTTGAGTCTCCTTGTGTCCCCAAAGAGAGTTTTTTTGTAGTGCTCCCTAGGTCCGTTTTTGGAGAGAAGTCCAGGACGGTGATGAAGAAGTTCAGCGAACTGAAGGAGATGTGTCTCAAAAAGGTTTAAGAGAAAGCCAAGTCTATATGTGGTAGGCTGGAGCTGAAGTGTTTGGCTGGCTTGCTCAATAGAAGCAAGGGTTTGAATTTCCCAGCATCTTTCACGGCAAAGGCACATAAGCCGGACTGTCCCTTTAGAGTGGTTGCGACGGAGAGGGGGTCATGGCAAAGGTCTGTGGCGGGCTTCCTCCAGAAGCAGCTGTCCCTGTTGACGGTTGATGACCCTTGTGTTATACGTAGCTCTGACGAGGTCACCAAACTATCTTAAAGATGACAATCCGAATACATGTCGGGCATTTTCGGTGGACGTAGAGGATTTGTTTTACTCTATTCCCCAAAAGGATTTGCTAGTAGCAGTGAATAACTTCATCAAAGCATCCGGTGAAATGAAGTTCAAAAACTCTAGCGGGGTGTCGAGTGAAAGTTCCTTAGAGCTACTCAATGTTTACTTGAAGTCTATGCTGGTCGAGTGGAAAGGGGGAATTTTCGTTTAACGGAATGGAATTTGCATCGGCTCATTTGTAGCTCCGGCTCTGAGCGATATTTTTCCTAGCCAACTTGACGATTCTCTAGAAGGCCCCCTGCAGATTGAGGATGTAAAAAGAGTGTTTAGATTTGTAAACGATTGCTTGATATTTGTCGGTTCTGTACAGAACGGATCCCATTGAACGTGTGATGTCCATTTTTAGAGACAAGGAAAGGTTGCTTAATTTTACTTTTAAAGCCCCTTTTGACGGTCGTCTGAAATTTTTAGATCTTTCACTTTGAGGCGAAACCAAATGTGTTGGACATAGAGTCCCTGTTCAAAGAAAGGGCTTCTACCCTTTGAGTCTCCACACTCGAAACTCGTAAAAAAGGGTATCCCGGTGTCCTGCCTATAGTCGGTATTGAGCAAGTTATGCCATCACGGTGTGAAAAAAAAGTTTTCATGACAAGTTGAAGGAATTAAAAGATGCAGGTTTTTTTTCGCGGGTGCTGGAGGAAGTGTCGGGGGCTTTACCGAAAACGTCTGCAGGGGCCAGCAGATCGCGCACCACGAAGAATATGTGTCAAGCTAGTGGTGCTTCTGTACCTTCATGGCGTCTCCCATAATGTGAAGAACCTCGCTCTGCGGTAAGACGTGCCAGTTGTTTTCAGTGCACCAGAAACATTGATGCAGTTGTGCAGGAAGGTTCGCTTGTCAGAGAAGAAAAAAGGTGTTTTTTCATGTGGAAAGAAACATGCAAATCAGTTTGCGAACTGCCGAGTCGGCGCCATGTACTGCATTCCACTGTCTTGTGGTGAGGCCTATGTGGGCCAGACTGGACGTTGTTTTATTGATAGACTGAGGGAGCACTGCAAATCTCTCCGTAACACTCCGTATGGTCACTTAGTAGTCCACTGCAGCAGGTGTGAATGTGCTCCTGTTTTTAAAAACACTAATATTTCAGGACGATTCAAGGAGCAGAGAGCGAGGGAGGTTTTAAAGGCTTTATATTATCAAAACTTTGGGTGATGGCTGCATACGTCACACCCGTCACTTGCTTTGACAGATACTGAGGAAGTATTCTTATCTGTGACAGTGCCACGCGCACTTTAAGGCGGGGGGGGGGGATAATTGAATGACGCATGTGCAGCCTGCGAAAGGAACTGCTTATGGCCTGAATGTCCAACGGGACTGAATGTCCAACGAGCCTGAATGTCCAATTCGTCACGGGACAGGCGAGACGCGTTATAGACGCGTTAGAAGTAGATTTTATTTAAAAAATAAATTATATTTTTTAGTGGGAAATTACGCGTGTGCAAACAGCTGGTGCCTTCCACCAGCAACTCTTAAAGGTAATTTCAATATCTTAAACATTGACTCTGCGCATAGGCAGTGGCGCTGGCGGGCGGTCATGAGCTACAATGCGGGTCTCCCTACGCTGCTCATCTATAGAATGAAACGGGCAGGGATGATGACTGAACTATAAAATCCTAGGATCTGAAGCGCGGCTTTGATAGACGTCCCCCAATTGCGATGCACTAGAACACCCTGACACCGCATCCCTATTATAGTGTATATTTCAAATTGTCTGACCAATGTCATCGAAACATTCGAAATATCAATATCAAAGGAGCGTTTGGCGTCGTACTATCGGAAACAATATGAGCGTGAACGCGCCTCCGCTTGCCGCCGCTACCTGAGGTGCCGCCCTGCGGCGCCGTTGTGAAGTTTTGCGCATGCGTGTAAAAATCCTGTCGCTGTTCTCGCTTTGACTGTAAGCCCCGTCTGTCGTCTGCTATGCGCGCGCTAGCGGTCGCTCGTGCTGTCGTCTGCTATGCGACTCCTGTGTGCGCTGGCGGCCGCTCGGACTGTCGTCCGCTTTACGACTCCCGTTTGCGCTGGCGGCCGCTCGTGCTGTCGTCCGCTATTGGCGACATGCGCGACCGAAAGCGTCGCTGTGGTTAGCATTCCACGATTGGCCGAACGCTGACTATGACGTCAGAAAAGGATTTATCATCGACGGAAATAAGAGGAATGAAAGAACTTTAATTTTGACGGTGTTGGCAGTGTTCCTTTGAGAGCGCAATGATTTCAAGCTTCCACCATGCTATTTACAAACACCATCGAACTTGTTGTTTGCAAGGTAATGACGTCACAAAGGCGAACCATAGGCGGGCGCCACCAAAACATCTCGCCGCTAATACGACTCCCGTGTGCGCTGGCGGCCGCTCACTCTGTCGTCTCCTATGCGACTCGTGTTTGCGTTGGCGGCCGCTCATGCTGTCGTCTGCCGCACAACATTGCGTGCTCCGGCGGAACCCGCGCTTCCTCCTACGCGAATTGTGTTTGCCCTGGACAGCTTTAATGGTGTTGATTTGCACGAACGTCTTCAGTGAAACACAATGATTTTATTCTTTGAACACGTGGCCCTAACACGTGAAAACACCTGTTATGCCGTGGGTCATGGGCTCGACAGGCTTATTAGTAGAGTGCTCATACTGTGTCCTTTCTAAACACAAGCCAAAACTGATTAAAAAAAAAAGAGAACTATTGAAGACTCACACTGTCCTTTCTGGACAAAACCAACGCTGGCTTTCACAAAAATGTCAGTAGAAGGTTGCATTTTTGCTTCTCTCGGCAATCAAATTAAAAAGAAAAGAACAGAGCATTAGTACGATGTCATCTCGCCTCGAGCGTTGACGACGGCTCTCATCCTGGCAGGAAGGGAGCTGAACTGAGCGAAAACAAAATTCCGCTCGTTCCGCTGCTTTTCCCATTCTTCCAGGACGAAGCGCCAGAATTCGTCAGCTTTGGCCCTGTGAAGAGGACGCCGCGGCATGGCTGTCTTCATGCGCCCCCAGACATTCCCTCTAATGTTGAGGTCTGCCCCCTTGGGGCAGACCTTCCAGTCAATAATCGGGGGGGAGGGGGGGCGGGATGAACTATGTTGACCAGTTCGTCGTCAGGAACTCTAGCCCCTTTTCACTCAACTGAGTCTTTTTCGGGCTCACCGTAGTTGAACGCTAAGCTTTGCAGAGATTGTTCCTAATCTATTTGCATGTTATCGCTGTATCTCAACCTGATGAAAGAATCCAGCTACGTATCACGTATCAATTGTGGGCATTCCGTTATCGCACAGGAAACTCCTGAATCATGTTAAGTCGTTTGTCTGAGTTGCGACGGAAATACACGAGTCGCATAGCAGACGACAGCGAGAGGGACCGCCAGCGCGCGTATAGCAGACGACAGACGGGGTTAACAGTCAAAGCGAGAACAGCGACAGTAATTTTACACGCATGCGCAAAACTTCACAACGGCGCCGCAGGGCGGCGCCTCAGGTAGTGGCGACACGCGGAGGCGCGTTCACGCTCATATTGTTTCCGATAGTACAATGAACGCCTTTAACCGATGGGTACGTAGCTGCGCATCGGCACTCAGCTAACTAACCATCATGGCTTCCTATAAATGAAATTAGAATATTTTGTGTCTGCTCTGTATTTCTCTGTCGGCTCGTCAACGTCAGCTTCAGTGGCACGACATTTTAGTATGACGAAAATACGGCAATGACTGTAGGAACGCGGATTAAATATACACACAAGTCTGTATATTTAACAAGACAGATTGTTCTTGCACGTGACAGGCGAGACGGAATGTCCAACGTGCCAGAATGTCCATCGAGACGAAAGATCCAACCGAGACGGAATGTCCAACGAGCCTGAATGTCCAACGAGACTGAAGGTCCAACCGAGACGGAATGTCCAACGTGCCTGAATGTCCAACGTGCCTGAATATCCATTATTGGATCTTCCGTCTCGTTGGACATTCAGGTTCGGTGGACGTTCCGTCTCGTAATCGAAAGGAACTATTTTCCTGTTTTCCCAATTAAGTTTGAATAAAACTTTAGTTGCGAGTACGCGCTTGTCTGTCGTACGTGTCCTCTCTTTTTCGTTCTTGTTTTTTGCGCGCTCTCTATTTTGTCATGATACAACTGATTGTCACTTTCGAAGAATTGTCACTGTAATGTTTATAAGTGCTTGACTATTCTTCTTGCAGAAAATATACGTATCTTACTCTGTCATCAGGGCTCAACCTTCGCTCGTGCATGAGCTCCATCAGAAGCAACGATGACATTTCCTTTGGTGTAAACGTATCTTAAATTAGATCAAGATTCTTTACTCCCAGATTAACAAAATAGCCGAAGAAATATCTGGCCAATTAAAATATTACCGATGCAACAAAGGTTGTTTTTCTTCGTCTTGTTTTTTTCGTGGGTTAAACTTACTTTTACTATCATACGTCGCCAATAGTCGAATTGCTTTCACATCTGAAAATGGCCGAGCTCTGAGGAACGATCTTCCGTGGTGAAAACTTGCAAGTGCCATGCACGAGGGTAACTGCGCAAGAGGGTGAAAACAAAAAAGTGTCCGATACCAAAAAGTGTTTCTCATAGCCAAAATATAGCTTTAAAGGGACACCGAAACCCCTTCAAAAACCGTTGTTAAAAAAATGAAAGCCGTTTACAACTCCCTGTAACGCCGAATTAGAGCGCAGCTCTTGAGGATTCGGAGGGATAGAGGGTATACCTATCCTGCCTCCTCCTCACCTCGTCATCCTGCCTGCTACTCCTCCCTCCGAGCGGCGTTGGCGTCGCCGTCGGCGTAACCGTGAGGTCACTTGACCCTCGTGACCTCACGAGGGTCACGTGACCTCACGGGGATCACGTGACGATGACGTCATCGTGATGGCGTTATCGTCACTGATGACGTCATCAGTGATGTCACTGATGACGTGATCATCACTGATGACGCCATCGTCATCATCACTGATGCCGTCATCGTCATCGTCACTGATAACGTCATCAGTGACGTCACCAGTGATGTCACACGTCCCATAATGCACCGCACGGTTACGCCGATGGCGACGCCGCTAAAACCGGAAACGGGCGCCTAAGAGCTGCGCTCTAAAAATACAATTGCATGCTCCTCAGCGAGCCGCAAGACGGTTTTTACTGAAGTAATACTAAGAAGCCCGTTGTGATATGAAGTCATTGTATTATATTTCTTTTCACGTGCTTGTTGCAGCTTTCTCGCCGACGATTAGTGCTTCTTTTCGTGCTTTCTGCTTTTTTGATACGTTGCAGGAGTCGCCTTTAAAACAGTTTTTAACGCCGGGCTTGTTAGAACCCTCTTAAAGTGGAGGATGTGGCTCGATGCAGTTCAGGTGGAGTTTGGGGCGAGTTAGTCATTTATATTTTAATGTTTGCACTTTTTTTCTGGCACTATGTTAGCTATTTCTCACAAAGAATTAGAAGACAACTACACCAGAGTTAAGAGTGAGCGTACTTTGTTTGTTTCTTTTATGTGTATTTTTGTTGTGAATTCATCATTTTACGTTGCTGCTTCTTACGATGTCTTTTGCTAGAGAGATATCGAAATGCTGTGAATTAGCTGCAAGCATCAAGCCGAAGCTCTGCTCTTGATACTTTTTTTTTTCTGGTTAACTACTTCAGGCTGGTTGCTGGCTGCTGCTGGTTTCTCCGCAAACATCGAGACATTGAACGATGAACCTGTGTCGTCGCCCTTCGTGTTCCTTCCGCGCGTTGTTCGCGCTGGCAGACAGTACAGGCTGCATTGCATGCGACGTACCGCAGCATGGGTCATAGATTTTGAGACGAAGAAACCGACCAAGTCGGAGGTTACATCCAGTGATAAATCGAAATTCCAGAATAACCTTGTGCTTCTTGATTAAGTTCATAATTATGTATGATATAACATGTGACTTCAAATTTTATTGTCGAGGAGCAAGTAAATAAGTAGGGCAATGTAGCCACAACTACCCTGCACATATTTCGGCATCAATCAGTTTTTTGTTTATTATCACCATGGTCGAACTCGTGTCTTGGTCATTCATCTTAGGAAGGTGCTATAAAGTTTGTTCGAGGTACTGCAATACAGTTCGAGGTACAGTCACTGAAACTGTCATAATAACTGTGCTGCCATCGCCCAAGCATGAGAACCACCACTGCAATTCGGGCCCGTGTCAAAGGCCCTGCGGAAGAAAAAAGGCCCGGAGAAGTGATTGCTATAATTCCACGCACCGACTGCGTTGGCTTTCTATGGCAAAAGAGTTTTAATACTCCACCATGGGTTTGTCGCGGGAATGATATATCTTTGCGAATGCCATAGAAAATGAGGTACCCCACACGTCTAGGTCCACTGGGCACAGGAGAGAACTGACATTTTAATCCGCTTGTCTGAGTTCTGATAATTAATATTCAAGAAATATAAGTATCCAGTTATTTCGTGCTGCAAGCTCTAGACGAGAAGGATAGCTGAATGTGGTTTATCTATATGAAGATATATTTTAGTTTTGTGAAAGGTTCTTGTACGTTATATGCGTAGTTTCATCGCGTACCACCAGTGTAAATTAACAATATGCTAAGGCTATCTTTAGGTTCATTTGCTAACATTGGAATTTGATTAAATGTTGAGGTTAAAAAATAAGTGCTTTGAACAAATACAAAGATGGACAACATGGTATGTTTTAGCTCGGTTTGCAACTTCCTGTATATTTTTATATAAAAATGATCTGTAGATACTGATGTAAAATAGCGCACACACAAATATTGGACGAAGAGGAGAGGACAGAGCGGTAACTCGCCTCTGGATTTTTTACTATGCGCAACGAAGCAAAACAAGAAAACACCGCATTCTACAGCCCCGTACGTGCATCCACTTCGCTTCCCGAACCTGGCCCCTGATAGCTCATTGGCTTGCACGTTCAGGAACCCCTTTGTTAACTTCAAGATATCTATTTCCTTGCTGACAACGTCGCTGATGGTTAATGACGCAGTCTGTCTCTCATATGTTAAATGTAGTATTCCTTGCGTACCTCAAAGGGCGTTTTGTATTTATGTCTTCACTAGATGGTTATGTCCCTGCAGCAAATTTGACACAGGCATTCCTTACAAGGGATTGGTAGGCGTCCCCCGAGTATATCTCTCAGAGAGTAGCTGAACCCACGAAGCCTGTCGGTCAAGAACCGTTTTGTTAACCCGACATAGCTACAGCCGCACGAGCAGTATCTACATTTGGCAGTACCTGCATATTACACTTTGTCTAGTTTTTCCTTCAGCCTCCAGATTAACTCTGGGGCGAATTTAGCAAAAGTTTTTGGGTGCTTAAAAAAACACTGAAACCCAAGAACGGCTGCGAACATTGTTCCTTTTTTCAATTGTGGGTCACCCTGTACTGGTACGAAATCACCACTGGTCTCCCTTCCTCCCTGTTGGGTTTTGTTGCTTGGAAACCTTTTAATATTTTTGACAGGGAACATGACACGTCTGACATTAGGTTAGACGGATACTCTGATTTTGTGAGCCTGTCTGCTTTCTTTCAAAAGCTGTCCCGCAGATTGTGAATTCACGACTTCTTACGTTCGGAGCCTTGACACGATAGAGCAATACCCGTCTTAATTACTTCTGAATGGAACTACCTATAGTCCAGAATACCGTTTTTTGAGAGTGAAGAATAAGGACACCTATCGGTCCACAGTAATAAATTCCTGTGAAAAACCATGCTTCAAGAACGCAGTCATGTTGGCCAGGCACAAGTACAAGCTGCCCGGGATTTGCTTGAGGCGGACTACATCTACATCGGTTGGACAGGCTGCATTAGTGATTCATCCGGGACTTTATCGATCAAGAAAAGAGATGACACAATGTTGACAATGGCGCACCCCCCCCCCTCCCCCCGTGCGGAGATGTGGATTGAGGTGTGTTCTTATTTCTTACCATTCTACCTTATAGTAAAATTAATAGTTGCGAGTTCGCGTTTATCCCTGTACCATTCTTTTTCCTATATTTGTGCCTGCGCTCTCCTAACTATATATATATTATTTTATAGACAAAGATGCGTAATATAAAAGCAAGCTAAAACCTACCGATTTTTGTGTCTTGTTTCGTTAATAGGACGTTAATTTATCTAACCAACATATACATGAAAGGTGTATTAGCAAATCATAATATCGATAAGACGGCAATTTGTTCATTCACACTCGCGGTACCCGATATATCTACGCACAAACAGACAGGCAGCTTTAAAGAATATATCCTTAGATAGAGGCAGAAACCACACTCAGCGGAATTTACATTGTGGTAAACGCGGAAATTTGAAGAACAGCAAAAAACAAGATATCCACAGACAGCGCTGTACACATCTTGTTCCAAGGATTTTTTTTAGTCAAATTTGCATTGTTACCGTTTTGTGAGATCATGAACAAACTCGCTCAACTTTATAACTCGTCGAATGGAATTTTTTATACATCGATCCCTGTTCTGTTTCAGCGCTGTGTCTGTGCACTTCGTGTTTTTTTTTTCCTCGTAAAAATTGCGCTGGTCCATTCATGTAAGATTATTAACCAACCCGCCAACTTTCGGCCTTGTTAAACCTTGGCTATCCTTCTTAAATTTACTTGGAGCGCGAAATAACTGGACGATCATGACTCTGAAATATTGTTTATTAGAACTCAGACAAGTGGATTGAAGCGTTGGCTCTCTCTTATGTGAGTGTGCATGGGGATCTTGCCTCGCGATTTCCTTTCTTTTCCAACCTTAGAAAATAGATGTATGTCACGTGACACACCCATTGGTGGATGCCAACACTCCAGCACTAAGGAAAGCCGACAACTCCGGTGCGTGGAACTATAACCACTAATTCTTCCGGCCCGGTCTCTTCTTTGGGTCTTTGACCCGGGTTCAAGGCTAGCGGCGGTTCCCATGAGGTGGCGGTGGCAGAACAGCTCTTATGAGAGGATCAATTACAGTATCCCCCACGTCCCCATCTAGCTCCTTCGACAATCTCTGGACTTGATCCTATTACTAAACAGCAGTACATGAGTAGGAGTAAACCTTCTCTGAAACGAGCTACGAGATTGTAGGGGTCGGCAACCTACGGCAGGGTGCTAATGAATAGTATGCAGACCCTCCAGGCCACTACAAGTCTCTGCTCGCTCCCCCTTTCTTTTAAACACACACTCCAAGAAAGGGCTATATTTATTTGCACACCCTGCACAATCGCACGTACTACCTCAAAATATTTGCCAGATGAAGTTCGCTGATCATCTGATCCTCGACTTAGTTAAGGTTTTCGCGGGCCTTCTGAATAAAGGTTTTGAATCTCGCTATAAAAAATATGGTATATCTGCAAAGATAATTTTTCAAGATGAGGACATCTGTAATTCGATCAGACCGCAAGATTCTAAAACTTAAGAGAACTCTAAATTGAAATAATAAATAAAAGAACCGTCTGCTCCCAAGACTTGAACCTAGGGCCTCCGCGCGATAGCCAAGCATTACATCCATTCGGCCACGCACCTTTTTTATATACTGCAGTAAAGTTGACATTTGGGCTGGTTGGTAGTCTAGCATATTGAGGTATTTAGCGCACAAGGTAGAGAGAAGAAGGACAGGACAGAAAAGAGCGCTCTTTTCTGTACTCTTCTTCTTCTCTCTACCTTGTGCGCTAAATACCTCAATATCTTTTTTATATCTTTATTCGGAATACAGACACGTGCATACACGTTTCCGAGGGTAAAAGCGCGAAAAACTACGGACAAGTAAAATAAGCAAATAACACGGAGCGCTCTGTGTTGTTCGTTTCGTTTACTTGTCCCTTGTTTGTAGCGCTTTTACCCTCGGGAATATGTATCACCAACTAGCCCTTCTACAGTGCATACAAATATTTACACATTATTTGCACTTTTCAATTGAAGAAGCCCAGTGCTTTTTGGGCGGGTAATGATTAACATTAGTTCATGCGTGTGAGGCTATCATGCACTCCAATCCACTCAGGCGGGTATTCGCTCTGTTCATAAAAAACTCCTTACCAGTGTTACATAATAAATTAAGAAAATACGAGCTGGCCTGGAGAATTACTCTGCGTGTATCACCGTCATCCGAGACTTCCAGAGGCTAAACAACCCAAGAACCATAATCATATTTAGCGGAAGGTTTTCGTTTGCCCCGATGGGTAGAAAACCGATAGAATGCGGTGTTAAGCACAGGTCTTTTCTTAATGTTCGTTGCAGGATATCCCAAAAAGAAGCACTGCTTCCCAGCAGTACAGAATACTATGTTCTATAGTTTCGGGGATTCGGCCACGCACCAGCTCGCTCGGCAATGCGCCTGGCAATATCGCTTCTTTTTCGCATTACATCGTCAATAAAGGAGGATTTCCTTGTCGGCAATTTTGACAAAACTTTGGCGTCCTCAAACACCGAACAGTGAGCCCTGAACTTGCCAGTCCATCTGTTCTATGCGATTCAGCACATTGTTAGTGAAGTCGTTGAGCTGCATTATGTCAGTGCCCCCATACATTAGTCTTAGTTTATTTTTATGAATACGGGTATCCGCGGATACGTCCAGTACGGCCGTAGACATCCGTATTCTTCCCCCGTCATTATGCCAGTTGTTTCACCGCCGAACCTGACCGAACATAGGGCATAACCAAATAAAGGTGTTCGTAAGAACGTCCGAAAATTAGGCTCGTACCTACGTTGTAGTTAACAAGGTGACTCAATACCACTGTATAATTGATTGTGTACCACAATGGATACATTTATATTACAAAACTAAGCGAAAACGACATAATGCATGTTGAATATTATTGCAAAAAAAAAGAAGTAACGAAAAGATTGAACTATAGACGATGAAGACGGCGAGAACGGAGGGATCGATATTGACTCCGGCAGCAGCTGGAACGAACATGTAAATACTAATGAAAAAACAGTGAGTGCGCTGGCGAGCTGGTGGATGTTGACCATGATGTAGAAAACCCGAGACAGTGGTAAAAGCTGGGAAACTTGGTCGAAGAAGAAAGACAGGGAAAGAATAGTGTAAATACTGTACATAAACCCTTCCTTCTGAACGAACTCGCTACATTTAATCCTCTTAACAAAGAAACGTAGCAAAATTGGTGCCGAAAGCCAGGAGTAGCTGAGTCAAGGAAAGGCAAGAAAGACTTGGATCATCCATCGTAAGACCCATTGATCACCCGAGTGGACTTACCTCAACGAAAATGGATCGACTAACGTCAGCCGCCATCGATCAACTCAAAAGAAGAAGAACCGTGCTTTGATCAGCGACCACCAGGATCATTTCCGAAATCGTCACTCTTCTGGGCATGGAACCAAGGTTCATCAGGGAGCTGGAAGAAAAGCTTACATCTTGACACTCCAAGAATCTGCGTTAAAAAATAATCGACGTTCAGATTGAGAGAGCCATCATCGATGACACGCTCGAACAGGAGATGGTAAACGCAGAAGGCTACACCGAAAAAATTAGCTCAACGAAAAATAAGGACCTACGGAAACTAAAAGAGCATGAACGACTGACTAACATGACGTTGGACACCTCAATGCCAGGCGCAAGTTCAAGACCACTACGGCACTTCAGATAAGAACACGCAACGGTCAAACTTCCAAAGCTGGAAATTCGAAATTTGCGGGTGTTATACGGTCATGGAAAAGTTTCTGGGACCAGTTTGACGCTACAATCAACCAAAACGCCTCTCTTTCTGAAATCAACAAGGTTATATACCCGAAGAATTACCTCACAGGTAAAGCATCTACAGCAATTTAGGGCTTACAACTGACTTCTGAAAACTACACCGTTGCACTGGACATTCTGAAAACAAGATTCGGGAGAAAAGAGCTAACACATGTCACGGTTACTGGCAGTAAGAACAGTTTGCAACTCTCACAACGTGGAGAAGCTCAGGTTGTTTTATGACGAAGTTGAGACTGAAGTCCGAAGCCTTGAGGCACTTGATGTCTCTTCAAGCACCTACGGGACACTCCTACTAACAGTTCTGCGAAAAGCAGTGCCATAAGACCTCGCACTAGAATATCATCGAAAAACAACAGTGGAAGTGACAAACGAAGGCACCGAATTAAAACAGTTTTTGAACTTCTTGAAAAGCGAAATCGAAAGTCGAGAGCAGACTCAGCATGGAAACCAAAGAGTCCAACCAACTGCCAGTCTGGCCAGTTATTCAACTGGGAGAAACGAACGACCTAGACGATATCCACCTTCGACAGCTATGTTCGTGACAGGAACGAACACTAACGAAAAACAGTGCCTGTTCTGCAGATCAGCTGACCATATAGCTGGCATCTGTTCGATGCGTATACCACTGGACTGAAAGAAAAAGTCCCGAAAAGGAACAGTCGTTGCTTTCGATCAACTAAACCTAACCATTCTGCAAAGAATTGCAAAAGCGCTAGGTGGCTAAAGTGTGCTAATTTTTCAAGAAGACATGCACCATCAATGTGCGACCCGAACTACAATGCATTGCAAAAGCAAACTCTGAACAAGCCCTTAATAGCAAGTAACGAAGCCGTGCCTACCAGAACTGTGCTCCAGTCCTCTCTAAAGGCAACTGATACAGAAAAGAGAGGGCCTCGCCAAGTGCTTCTAGAAACAGCAAAAGCGTGGGCAGAAGGAGAAAGAGACCGTGCGTTCGTTCGGCTCCTGATTGATGGTGGAAGTCAGCGCACTTTTGTCAGAAAGGGCATCGCGGAGAAACTTTACTTGAAGGTTCTTGGAGGGGAAGACTTGACCATCTTTACCTTTGGAGAAGGCGCAGCAAAAGCTGCAAGAAAATATCGAAGAGTGGAACTATGGCTGCGCAATCAATACAGCAGAAAAGACGTACGAGTGAAGCTTTGGAGGCCCAAAGATTTGTGCCAACATCGTCGCCGCACCACCAGAGGTAGCGCTGAGCATACCTGAAGACATGCTTATTGCGGATACCGCTTTCAGCAACAACGAATGTGAGAAGGGCATCAGCCTTATACGTAATCGGAGCTGACTATTACTGGGAAGTAGTAAGTGGAAGTGTAAAGCGTTTGGAAAAAGGGCTGATGGCCGTCGACACTATCTTTGGTCGGACTCGACAAGGTCTCATGTCCTCAACTTCGTCTACTGCTATATGCTCATCGATTACAAGAGTATGTAAAGTGAGTACAGCTGACATAACTCATAACTGCGGTCCTTCTGGAAACTGGAACACATTGGGATAACTGCAAAAGATCGAGTCACCGACCAAAGCAAATCTACTGCTCGAAGAATTTCGGGGAAAAACAAAATAAAAAGATGGACGGTATGAAGTTTCTCTGCCATGGAATGATCAAGTTCAAGAGCTGAACGACAACAAGGAGAATACAGAAAGAAGACTCAGGTCTTTAACCACACGCCTCATGAAAAACAGCGTTCATGAGGGACACAATTCGGGAATACTTTGTAAATGGTTTCGCAGAAAAGGTCGTAAATACACAGGAAGCCGGACATCCAGTATATTACATGCCACATCAAGCGGTTGTGCGACATGACCGAATAACAACAAAGTTACGGCTTGTATGTGACGCGTCTTCTAGCACCACAGGGGAACTTTCTCTGAACGGCGCCTTGTCCAGCGGAACAAACTTAAACCCTTACTCGATCGACCTGCTGATCGCGTTTCGTACGCATAACATCGCAGTAACACCTGACATCGAGAAGGCATTTTTGCAAGTCACCTTGGCGGAGCAAGACAGAGACGCCTTAAGTTTCTTGTGGTATGACAGTACACTCAAACAAGGACATCAACTACCACAAGTGGCGACGTGGAGAATGACCAGAGTTCCCTTTGGAGCAACATCAAGTCCGTTTCTCCTGGCAGCCACGGTGAGATACCACTTAGACCTAATGGAAAAAGAATTTCCTCAAACCACGAAGATTCTAAAGGTCCACCTGTATGTTGATGACCTGATAACGGGCGCGGAAAATTTAAAAGAAGCAGAAGTCATCTGCAGAGAAGCAAAGGAGATAATGAAAAGGGCAGGAATGAATCTTCGGAAGTGGAAGTCAAATAATCCAAGATTATTAGAGGAATTGAGGAAAGAAAGTTCCGGCCAAGAAGGACTAACCGAACTGGTTGGTCCAACGAAAGTTCTAGGTGATGGTTGGGAAGCACGAACAGACATGGTCAAGTTCGATCTTGACGACTTTGGCAGCGGCGGCAGCGCGGTTGGCACACGGACTCTAACTTCTTGCCGGTGCTACTTTCAGTTACCACGACTGCGGTGTGCTGAGCCTACCTGGAAAACTGCAAGCCTCTGGATCTGCACCATTATCATCGACATTGCTGTGACGCTGCGCCTGCCTTGGAAAGCTGCAAGCCTTCGAATCTGCCGCAGTATCGCCAGTGTTGCAACTCATCAACGGTGACTCGCCGTCGTCACAACGCATGTTGCTTCAGTATAATTTCGAGGCTTATGCAGCGCCACAATCGGTTGTGCGATAAAAGAGCCCATCGGACACACGGAATGTCACTTTGGCAGCGGTGGCAGCGGGGATGGCACACGGACTCTAACTTCTTGCCGGTGCTACTTTCAGGTTGGTCTTACATTGAACTTTTTATATATCTAGCGCCTCGTTTTAGTATTGCCGACGCTGCTGCTACTGCCAAAAACTGCATTTTCCTCTATGTGTGTGCTTGTGTGTATAGTTATTGCTTTGTCTTGGAGGATGTCGGACAACGATGACGGATTGTGTTCAAGATGTGACAAAGTGTTTGACGAGGATGAAAACGCGTTGTCTTGCACCGAATGTGGGTGTCTTTGCCACCTTGGCGACTGCTCTGGTGTCTCCGAGTCAACTTTCAAATCAAAAGGAGACAGTTACAAGAAGGCTTGGCGGTGTTACAATCGTAAACTGGGCAAATCGAAGGAAAGCCAAGTGAGTAAACCCCAACCGGAGCTTGACGTTGCAAGCCTGCTTGCGGACATAAACCGTAAGCTAAGCTAGACAGATTGGCGCCTCTAAAAAAGACGATAGACAACATCGAGAAAAAAGTCCAGGAGGTTAGCGATAAGTATGACGCCGTCCGAAAAAAGACAAATTCGGCACGAAACCGAAATTCAAGAACTGCGTAAACGGGTGGACACTGTAGAAAATGAGAATCCGGCTCTTGAGGTCGACAGCCTGCGCGATGAAATCAATGATCTTGAATGGCAAACTCAAAAATTAAATCTGGAGCTTCATGGTGTTACTATGAATGAAAACGAAAACTTGCTAGAAAAGGTCAACAACGTTGCGTCTCGGCTGCAGCTTTCGCCCCTGGCAGAGAACGAGGTAGTTGCCGTACACCGACTACCCTCAAGACGTCATAAAGTGCCCACTATTATCATCCCTTTCGCAAGGCAATCTGTCAGAGACCAGTGACTGCAAAATAAAGAAAGCTGTCGGCAACTAAGCCGGACGTTTTCATTGCTGAAAACTTGACGAAGCAGAATAAAGCGCTTTTCTGGGTGGCTAAAGATTTGGCCAAAACGTCTGAATTTCCTTATGTATGGCACCAAAATGGAAGTATTTTGGTACGAAAGTGGAGTGATGAACAAACGTATGTCGTAAAAATGAAGCTGACCTGTCAAAGCTGGCGTAGGGGTGATATAAATTATTTCTTACTTTTTAACTTGTTTCTGTTTCCACTTCATGGAACATCAAGCTCCACAGCTTCCGAGTGAAATAAAATCTTACCTTGAGAAAGAGGGCAATTTCAATTGAAAGTGTTTTCAGTTAAATGCGCAGTCCATATGAACAGAGGTAGTTATCTTGAGATACTGTTTGATCAGTTCGGTGTTAATTATGATATTATAATGATTACCGAGACTTGGCATAATGATGACTGACATTTTTCGTTTACCTTCACACGACACATATTTTTTTTTTTAAATCGCATTTCTAAGCGTGGAGGGGGATTGACCATTCTGACTAAAAAAGGTATCGACTGTGATGTACTGGATTCATGGATTATTCCTTTATAACGAAGGACGTAGAAATGTTATGCTTACGTAATGGTCAAGATGTTTTTGCTGTATTTTACCGCCCACCGGATGGGAACCTATTCGCATTTTTCGAAGCTTTTGAGTCTTTTTTGGTATTTATAATTGAATCAATATAATGTCATTTGCGGGGGGGATTTTAATATTATGTATTCTGACAGCACTTCGAAAAGAGAAATGAACAACCTAGTCAGTATGTATGGATATGCTAATTACATTTTACATTTACATGTACGAAATTACAAATTTCGTACATGTACGAAATTTGGCCCCGCTGTGTACCTGTTGAGGGGGCTGGAGACCCGTCAAGCTGCTCTGTCAGTTTTTTTCTCCAGCTCCCACCATATGTGATATGGTGAATAAAGTTATTATTATTGTCCATCCAACACGAATTACCCTACGCTCCGAAACTACGTTAGGTTTATTTATAACTAATTTTCACACAAATAGAGTGAGCAGCGGAGTGATAAGCTGTGACCTGAGTGACCCTCTTCTAATATTTTTTTGTGTTGAACTTAATGTATCTCGAAAGTCTATGAAACACCGACCTGCGGTTTTTCAAAACATGAATAAAAATAGCCTCGATGCATTTAGACAGGACATTGCAGCTGCTGCTTGGGACAAGGTGCTAAGTGCAAAAAACTGTTGATGATGCCTATAACACACTTTTAGAGCAATTTCTTAGGCTTGTGGGGATCTGTCCCACTGCTCGCCCGCAAGAAAGACACGCAAGGCAGGACACAGCAAAAACACACCTTTACTAGGTTCAGGCCAGCCTTCGAGTCCCCGCTGCCGAGGCCCTCGTGAGCCACGCACGCGATCGTTCGAGCCCTCGCGCCGTGCCCGTGGCACGCTCCTGTCGGTCACCGCAGCGCTACTACACACCCCGCTTGTCGCTTACCACACACTCCCACCCCCCCCCGCCCCCTCGCGTTAGGAACTGTTCTCAAAGTTGCTCGTCGTCATCAATATTTATGGCGACCTCCGCAGCATCTGCTGGTGACAGGTCGGCGTGGCATGGGGGGCGGAGGAGAGCAGGACGGAGCCTCCTGATAACTGCGATGGCGCGTACGAGATCGTCCTCCCGCATCCTTTCGAGGTGTAAGATGGCTGCCCTCGCGGCGGCTGCTGACTCCCGTGAGCGATGAAGTGCCCCAGCTCTGTGGGTACGGTGGTGGATTTCTGGCACCTCGCAGAGCGGGCACAGGAGTCGGCGCTCGTCCTCCGTGTAACTTTGTGGTGGGTTTGCCGGGCGGTGGGTGTTCATCGTGAAGCCTCTGAAAGGTTCGGGCACTTGGGCGTCCATGTCAACCGTCAAGGGGCGCGGCTGGTCATGCCAAGCGAGGCTGGACGACCAGGCCACTGGGTGTCCGTGGTTGTCGAGGGTGCCCCAGGTGGCCGTAGAGCGCCGGTACGATCGTCTGGATACCCGGCGGTGGTGGTTGTTTGGGTTGTCTGTTCCCCTCGGCTGGTAGTGGCGTCTGGGTCGCCAGTGCCGGGGCGGTGATGGGGACCGTCTGGCAGCTTGATTGACTCGCGGCATGCTTGAAAATCAATAATAAAAAAACAGGATGTCAGTAATGTCCATTACAAAAAAAAAAAAAAGCAAACGTCTTCTACGTAAACGCAGCAACGGGTGAGCTAAGCTCGCAAGAACCGTCAAATTTATACCGCTCAAAATCGCGCGCAATCAATCAAAATAGGCGGTAAAATGCTGGTTCTCGGCTAAACCCATTGTAATCTTCTTTCTATAATCTTCGTCTTCGTCACCGACGTTGAAGTCTTCGAGGCTGTAGGCGGTAAACTAAGTACCAGCCAGATCAGCAACACTTCCCACCTGCGAGAGAAGTTCATCAGCCGAATCATAATACTGTTTGAGGTCGGTGACATGAACAGGTCCCGTGAGTCGACCAGACTCACAGTCGACGAGCGTGTACGTGAGGCGTGAAGCTTTCTCACGTAATCTATATGGACCGTCCCACCTATCAGCCAGGGATGCCGTGAAACCTCTGGCGGCGTTACTAAGTGGGTGTGTCCGGCGCAGCACCAAGTCTCCAACGTGGAATTGCACGTCCCGGTGACCTCGGTTGTATTTCTGAGCCTGTTGCAGTCGGGCGATGTCCAAGCTCTCTCGGGCATCACGAACGATGTCCCTGAGTCTCCGTCGTAGAGTCCCTGCAAACTGGCCATAGGAGCGAACAGCACCTGGATCGTCGGCAGAATAACTACTTTCGAGCGGGAAAGTCAGCTCCTTGCCAAAATTAAGGCGCGCAGGTGTGAAACCGGTAGATCGGTTAACCGTGGTTCGGGTTGCGAACGCGAGTTCTGGAAGCTTCGCATCCCAATCACGGTGGCGCTCGGTGTGAGTGATCAGCATCGACTTCAAATTTCGGTTTACCCGTTCGGTAATATTTGCCTGCGGGTGGTAGGGGGATGTCCGTTTGTGTTGTATTCCCAGGGCAGCACAGGTGTCTGTGAACACTTTGCTAGTAAAATACGTAGCATTGTCGCTGATTAATCTGGTTGGGAACCCGAATCTCGTAAATGTCTCCATCATGCAAGACCAGATATTTTGAGACGTCAGCGAACGCAACAGAAATAACTCAACCCACTTGCTAAAGTGGTCCGTGATGACCAACAAGTACTGGTTGCCACGAGGGCTGCGTGGGAAAGGTCCCATGACATCGACGGCAACGCATTCCCATGGGTATCGTCTCACAACGGGCTGAGACCAGGGGGTTGACCTCCACGCGGCTTGGCTTTCTGACAAACCGGGCATGACCGAGCATACTTCAACACGTCCTGACGAATGCCTGGCCAAGTAGCAGTGCGGCTTAACTTCTCAAAAGTCTTAGAGCCACTACTGTGGCCGGCCAGAGCGGAGTCGTGGTAATATTTAATAAAAGACGTGCGAAGTCGGCGAGGTATCACGGCTCGGAATGGAGTATCAGTGGGGTCATCCTCCTCGTCGTCGATCTGAGGTATATACCGTAGTCGGAGACCATCTTTGGCTAGCAAGTACGAGTCGAAACCCATGTCAGCGTCTCTGTTGCCACGCCGGTCACGTGAAGACAACCACTCAGAGACCCCGAGGGCTCACGTGGTGCTCGCTACTGCGCCCGACGAGCGGTCCAGTGCGTTCCCATCCCGACCTCTTGCGTCTTTCTCTGGGACACCTTCCCTCGGACAATGACCGCCGCCCCTGCGCCAGGACCTCCGGGCGCCCCAGCCCGAGAGCTGATCCCCGTGGCGGAGGCAGAGGAGAAGGAGGAGGAGGAAGACGATCGCCTCAAAACGCAGCAGCCTCCGCTCCAGGAATCCGGAATCACCAGCTTGCTGCTCATCCTGGGGTACTGTGGGGTATAAACTGGCGGTAAAATCCAACCATGCCAAGAAATCGCTGCAAACTCTTTGCATCATGGGGTGAAGGAAACTCTGTTATGGCCTTCAGCTTGTCCTCGTTGGGGCGAAGCGCTCCATCGTCGATTACAAAACCGAGCAGGTTAATCTTAGATGTTGCCAGTTGCATTTTTCCTGGATGAACTGTCAAACCAGCATTCCGCATGCGCTCGAGAATAGTCCGAAGGTGCACAAGATGTTCTTCAAACGTGCTTAAGAAGACTACTACGTCATCCATGTATGCCATGGCGTAGTTGTGCCGTGCATCTCCAAGCACAATGTCCATAAGACGCTGGAACGTGGCAGGAGAGTTGCTCAAGCCAAAAGGCATGCGCACAAACTCGTACAATCCTCTGTAGCATGTGAATGCTGTTTTCTTGATGTCAGCGGGTTCGACCTCTATCTGGAGGAAACCGCGACTGCAGTCAAGAGTCGTGAAAAAGCTCGCGTTTCCCAAGTTGTACATGATCGACTCAATCGAGGGGTACGGGCACGCGTCACGAACGGTTACCGCATTCAGGCGTCGATAGTCGACGCAAAGCCGAGCCGTTCCATCCATCTTGGGGGCAAGGACGATCGGGAAGGCCCAAGGGCTCTCCGACTCACGTACGGCACCCGTGTCGATCATCTCTTGGAGCGCCTTGTCCAGCAGGGCTCGCTTGTGTACGCTGATCGGTCGCGGGTTGCAGCGTAGAGGACGTGTATTCCCGGTGTCAATTGAATGCTTCAGGACACCGGTTCTGCCGGGGTTCTCCGTGAACATAGGGGAAAACTCCTCCAGAAGTCTTTGAAGACGCCTCTTTTGCTGGTCCGTAGCAGGACACTTCTGCAAAGAATCGCTTACCGCACATGGGAGTCGAAAAGCAGGCGTTCTAACGCCAACGTTATTAACACTGACGATACAATCCTCTCGTCTGGTGAACGGGATCAGTTTCGCGTCACTACCTAACCGGTAGCCTTTGTTCGGAAAGTCAAGAACCAGGTTCTCCCCGAAAATGAAAGCTCAGTCCCAAAATGACCGGTACCGTGAGACCAGGTAAGCAAACGAAACGCTGGCGGCGTTTTTTCTCGTTGAACCGGATCTGTAACCTCACGGCTTGACTCGCGAGCATTTCTGGTCCCGATGCTAGCTGTAAGCGCACGTTAGTCTTGCGCAGGTTAGCTTTCTGCTCTTTGCAGCGTTCAATCAGGTAGTCCCCAATAAGTGACAGATTCGCACCGGTATCAATCAGCGCTGCCACAGCTATTCCGAGCACTGTAACTGTCATACGAGGCTCAATTAGCTCAGGGTCAGGCTGGATTCGACATACCGATGGTAGTACTGCCAGGTTGTCCATGGTCACCGCGGCCGGCGGGCGCTCAGGGGTCAACGCCGTCGTCCGTGCTGGTTTTCCAAGACCGCAGGGCGATTGCCGAGCAAATTCGGGCAGTCTCGGCGGAAGTGACCTTGTCGGCCGCAGCCAAAGCAGCGCACCCAAATGCGGCGGTCAGTGCCGTGTGACTGGCTGCTTGGAGCTTGTCGTTGCGGCCTGTTGCTTCCCTCGTTGGGCCAGCGATCCGCGCCCCGGAGCGAATCACGGGGGTGGGACGTTAAACGGTTTTCACCCTGCCGTGGTCGGGATCCAGCCGGCCAGGCACTAGGCCGGGGGTCCAAGCCACCGGGTGGTGCTCTCCCGCGCTCCGGCTGTCCGAAGGCGTAGGGGTCCAGCGCGCGGGGGGGAAGGACCGCGCCATACTCCTGGTGTTGGCGCTGAGTCGGACCTCTTCTGGGCCCGGGAGCTGACCAGGCACAGGACGGCTCAAGAGCTTTTTCGGGCGGCGGTGCTGGCCGGCACTGGAGCTCTGCCAGGAGCGTCTCTTGGATGCCGCGAGCGTCCCGGGCCAGGTGCTCAAGGGTGTCGCAAGTACGGCCATGTAGGTAGGGTCGGAATCTGGGGTGGCTCTGCTGTACGACCCGAGCGACCCTGTCCGACTCCAGTGTCGTTGGGCAGGCCCTGTCAAAGAGCTCCTGCATCACCCGGACGTATTCGACTAGGGTCTCGTCCGGGTGTTGCGTTCGGCGCTCCAGTTCTCGCTGGACTCGAGATTGGTATCCAGGCGGAAGAAATTCGTCCTGGAACCTCCGCCGAAAGTCTTCCCAGGACAGGAGCGGGGCCACGATGCGCCACCAGCGGGCTGCACTCGCCTGCAACGCAACGGGCAAAACGCGCGCAAGGACGTATTCGTCCGAGACGCCCACAGCAAGCTTGTAGGCCGCCAGCTCTGCGAGGAAGTCGGCCACGGACTTCCGGTCATCGTAGCCGGTGTAGGTTGGGACCGGCACCTGGGGACGCGGGCCACGACCTTGAAGTCCCGGGTCAGCCAGCAGTAGACGTTGTGTGACCGTGTCACATAGGTTGGCCACCCGAGCCATAAGGCCTTCCGCGTCAGGCTCGTCTCCGCTCTCGGCTTGGTCAGCGGCGGCTCTGCGGCGGCTCATCGCGAAAGCGGCCGCGAAAAGGGAAAAACACAAAAACCGAAGAAGAAAGAACACAAAGGAACAGAAGAAGAACACTTAATATACACTATGCACAATAGAGACGACGGCCAAACCGCGATAGCAAAGATGGCGTCCGGTGGCCGAAGCCTAGTCGAACGCCCACGTAGGCCTAACGGGCAGGGCAAAGTCAAAACGGGAAAAACCCGGCGAAAAACGCCTAAAACGGGCTAAAAGGCCTGCGGTCCATCCTACGGGAGAGCAGTAGGCCCCGCGTCGACGCCAAATAATACTGTGGGGATCTGTCCCACTGCTCGCCCGCAAGAAAGACACGCAAGGCAGGACACAGCAAAAACACACCTTTACTAGGTTCAGGCCAGCCTTCGAGTCCCCGCTGCCGAGGCCCTCGTGAGCCACGCACGCGATCGTTCGAGCCCTCGCGCCGTGCCCGTGGCACGCTCCTGTCGGTCACCGCAGCGCTACTACACACCCCGCTTGTCGCTTGCCACAGGCTATATGAACGCCACATTTCATATAAATCTGTAGTGGTATCCAACAAAAGTCGTAAACCATGGGTAACATCCCGTTTGCTTAAAACGATTCGAAAGAAAAATGCGCTATATAAACGTTTCATCAAGACGCGTGACCGTGATGTCCTTAAGGAGTTTAAGTTTTTCCGAAACCATTTAATCAAGCAGCTGAGGAATGCAAAAGAAAGTTTCTATTCTTCCCTTTTTTCTTCGACAAACGGCCGCACCGACATAATAGGGAGTTTTAGAATAGCGCACGCTAAACGTTTGCGTATGCAAATAGCGTCGTCGCCACTGCGCATGTGCCGAACGCTAACCACGTTTTGCGCTTTGCGTGCGCTATTTTAGCGCACGCTATTTCTCGGAAATTGCGTGCGTACGCAAAGGGTCTTTGTGCTCGTCCAAAAAAGATTCGTGATGAGAGGTTGACTAAAGCCAAGACGAGCACAGTTAAAAAAATGGCGGCCCACAGGACGATGGCTGCGTCCGCTTTGGCGGCGTCGTGTGCGCGACGTCGGCGGCATCCTCGCGACTGCAATTTTCAAAACGGGACGACATTGCACTCGGTTTGCAAAACCCAGTAAGGTGGGCAACGATCACAGGAAACTTGATGCTTGCGACAAGCGAACGTTTATCGGCGAAGGTCATTACGCTCTTACCGAGGCGACGCATGCGGACACGACCGGTTGACCGCTCGTGTCACATTCTCACGTCTAAACAAATGTAAAATGTTACTCTGAACCAAAAACCTTGTTTTGTTTTCAAGCTACAGCATTTCGTGTGGGAAATAAAAATCGTGACTGTATCTTGGTGGCGTCGCAAGCGTGAGATGCTTGGGCTTTTGCGTCGCGGCGAAGAAACGCTATTGACTCTCTTGCGTCGCGTGCGTTAACGCAAGTGCTAAATTTAGCGCTGGCGTGCGCTAAAATTGCGTACGTTATTCTAAAACTCCCTAATGTGGAAACATTTAGGTTTGCTGGTTAAAGGCGCTCCTGCATCAAATAATATCGAAACATTGCAGCATGGAGGTGTAAAGTTAACCAATCGAGAGTTGGCCAATGTGTTCAATGAATATTTTGTAGACATAGGTGTTAGCGCTGGTATTAACGCTGATGTAGCTAATGCTTGTAAACATGTTTGTTCCCATAATAGTAGTTCTCTTTTTTTAAACCAACTGATAGTTCGGAAACCCTTAATGTAATTACACACGCAAAAAACAGCGGGAGCTGGGATGCCGACGGCTTACGAATTCGCCGAATCAAGTAGGTAGTCGACTTAATTGCATCAGTGTTAGGTTATATTTTTAATCTTTCTTTGGAAACGTGTGTGTTTCCCAAAAGAATGCAAATAGCAAAAGTAACTGTTCTATATAAAAAAAAAGGTGACAAAACGAGTTAGGTAACTATAGCCCTATTTCTATACTGCCTGTTTTCTCTAAAGCTTTAGAGAAAATACTTTATTAACGTTTAGTAGATTTTTCGAATAAGTGGGACCTCGTAACTTCATCGCATTTCATTTTCAGGAAGAACTGTTCAACTGAAACTGCACTTCTTAATCAAAAAGAGTATATTTTGAAACATTTTGAGAACAAAAAATTGGTTTTAGGGGTCTTTCAAGACTTTACAAAGGCGTTTAACTGCCTTAGTCATGTAGTCGTACTTCAAAAACTTTAAGCGTATGGCATCCGCGGACAAGCTTTGCTACTTTTACAGTCCTACCTAGAATATTTCCAACAGTATGTAAATATAAATGGTTATTCATCTACAGTAAGGTTCATCACGTCAAGGAGTCCCACAAGGAAGGATATTGGGACCTTTTCTTTTTTAATTTATACATTAATGATATCGTTAACGTAAATAAGCACGCAAAATTCGTGATCTACGGGAATGATACGAGCGTACTTTTTTCTTCCGATACTTGCACTGACTTAATCGATATGGCAAATCTGACCTTATTGAAGATAAAAAGTTGGGAAGACAGCAACACCTTGAAAATCAATATTCATAAAACAAAAGCTGTAATTTTTCGTCCAAAAAACAAGCCTGTGGTGCTGTCTAAAGTACTCACTTTTAGCTCTACTCCAATCGAAATGGTTAGTTGTTTTAAAAGTCTTGGAGTCATTTTTAGTGAGGGTATGTCTTGGGATATTCATATAAATTATCTTATCCCAAAGCTAGCTCGAGAAGTGGGGATTATAAATCGATACAGATCTGTGTTACCAACAAATGCAAAATTATTGCTTGATAAATAATTATGTTTTTCCCACTTAACGTATTGCCACCTTGTTTGGGGAACATCAACATTTACCAATATTGAAAAACTGTTTATGTTACAAAAGAAAATATTGAGATGTATATGTAACGTGCCACGCGACTTTCATACCGCTGATTTATTCTAGAACTTTCAAATAATCACTATTCACAGGTTATATCAGTATCGGCTTTCTACTAGTTATAAAAGTGAAACAACAAGAGGTACATGTCTTTTGGAAAACCTTGCGTCGCTGAGGGAAACTTCTCCACCGTATCCTACCCGTAACCCAGAGAAATGTAAGATGGTCACGCAGCGAACAAATTATGGCTCTCAAATGATAAGTTTAACACTTCTGCATTTGTTAACTAGCCTTAGCAGCAATAACATTGATCTATAAAGTTTAACCTTTAGAGACTTGCGCTTATTATTTGCTTGTCGTGATAATGTTCTCTCTTAACATTTGCAAAAGATGCTTTTATTTTTGTTCGCTCATTTGTTACATCGTTGCCTCTCGCACACTATTATGTTGCTTTTTCTTTGTCTTCCCGCACGCTTCCTGCTGTCCATTGTAGGGGTCCAGGGACTCGTCAACCTGCTTACTGCAGCTTTTTTTTCTTGGGCCCCACCATCATAAAGGATGAAAATAAAGTATTATTACTATTATTATCATTATCTCACTTCTCTCAGCAACATTCTGTGCTCAAGAAAGGACAGCAAACGCTTTGTATTAGAAGCATCATCTCGCATTTACGATCCAATGGGACTACTGGCTCCTACAATAATCACTGCAAAAATTTGTTTTCAGCAGTTATGGGAGCGAGGAGTTGATTGGGATGAGGCATTACCTTCTTACGTTTACGAAGAGTGGAAGGAATGGTGTAAAGACCTCATTGCACTGAAAAACGTCGCGGTCCCAAGACTCATTGCTCTCGACTTCTCCAAAAACGAAACAGAAAAAGCGTTACATGTCTTTTGCGACGCAAGTACAAGAGCATACAAAGTTGTAGCGTACCTGACATCGAAATAGCAAAATGGGAAGAGGGTTGCTTTAATAATGGCGAAATCGAGAGTGGCACCCCTCAAGCGGTTGATGCTTCCGCGACTAGAACTCATGAGGGCACTAATAGGCGCCCGACTGACGCAGTTCCTCACGAGCAAGTTGAAACTGGAAGGACTTCCAATATATCTGTGGACGGACTCTACGATTGTCCTGCATTGGATTCGTGGTTCAACAACCTGGTGGAAGCTATTCGTAGCAAATCGTGTCTCCGAAATTGAAGCTCTGACAGAACCAAGGGACTGGAGGAAATGGCCTTGTACAGAAAACCCAGCAGACCTACTAACACGGGGACTTATGCCAAAGTCTTTAGTCAAGAGCAAGACATGGTGGAATGGACCCATCAGGTTGCATTGCTCCGAAACATCATGGCCGAGTCAAATTGAGGATAAACCAGAATGCAATGAATACCTCGCAGAAGAAGAGAAAGAGAGAATTATACAACTCATAGTACCGCAACATAATCGACTGGTGAGCTTGGAGGACTACAGTTCATTTATTAAGTTGATTCGTGTGACGGCGTGGATAAAACGTTTCACAAACAACGTAAAACAACAAGGCCAACGAAGTGGTCTCCTGATGAGCGAGGAAAGTATAGAAGCAGAAAACTTCTGGATAAAAACAACACAGAATGAGGCCTTGTCAATTGAAATTAAACTCCTGCGAGATCAACGACAAGTTCACGAGACTTCAAAAATCAAGATGCTTAACCCATTTATAGACTGTGATGGTCGTAAGAGTTGGTGGCCGATTGCAATTTAGCGACAACGAAGAAGTGAAACATTCAATTTTGTTTACCGCAGACCACCGATTCACATTAACACACACTACAGCGCACTATTGCAAATGTACACTCACTCCTTACACACAAAAAGAAAGCAAAATTCAAACGAACCGCGCTGAATGACAATTCATTTTTATATACTTTGTCTTCTTATACCTCTCTTGTGTAAGGAGTGAGTGTACGTTGTAGTAGTCCGCTGTAGTGTGTGTTAATATGAGCAACCAACTCGCCCAAGCTGCTACGTTAACACCGATTCACCTTCCTTTTCATCGCTGAAGAACATCGTCGGCTAAAGCACGCCGGAGTTCAAGACACGTTGACGCAAATACGTGAAACTTATTGGGTTTTAATAAGAAGGTAAGCCGTAAGGAAGGTCATATGTTGCTGTATAACTTGCCAAAGCCAACTCCTGCACAAGCCTTCGAGCCTGTAGCTCCACTACCAGCAGACCGAGTTTTAAGGTGCGAACCGTTTGAAAAAACAGGGGTGGATTTCGCTGGGCCACTAATATGTCGACGTGACTGCGGAAGCTACAAGGTTTACATCGTTCTGCTTACCTTTGCCGTGACACGCGCTGTGCACCTCGAACTGGTAAGCGACCTAACGACAACAGCTTTTTATTGGCATTCACACGCTTTGCGGTACACAGAGGTATCCCGAAAACGATTTATTCCGACAATGCCTTAACGTTCAAAAGAGCAGCCAAAAATTTCCAGAGATTGTTTGAATCGATAAAAGGGGAGGAAGTGCAAACGTACTTTGCGAACCACAGAATTATTTGAAAAACGATCGTAGCGAGAGCTGCCTGGTGGGGCGGGTTTTGGGAGAGACTAGTGAGGTTAGTCAAGGTTTCGCTGCTTAAGGTTCTAGGCCGCAGTAGTTTGAATTTCGAAGAACTGACAACTGTCCTCACAGAGGTAGAAGCAGTAGTCAACTCCCGTCCGGTGACGTTCATTTCCACCAATGCAAACAAACGAGAGGCTCTCGCTCCAGCACCCTTTCTTCTGGGACACAAATTGACCAACCTCCCCTTCCATCAGATGCCAGAAGGAGATCAAGCAAGCCCCGAAAACTTGGCACGAGGTTGGAAATATCGAAACACCATTATGAATCAATTTGGGAGAAGATGGAGATGAGAATATTTGCTAGAACTGAGGTCAGCCCACATCGCTAAACCCTTCAATTCAAGCTGTATACAAACCGGTGACCTGGTCCTTCTCAAGGACAATAGACTACCGCAACATATGTGGAAAATCTGCAGGGTCAACGAAACATTTCCAGGAACGGACGGCAAGGTGCGTTCTTGCAGGATAGTTACACCCAGTGGTCGTGAACTCTGCCAGCCGATACAGTTATTATATTCCCTGGAATGGTAATAATGAACTTTCGTTCAATGTTTGTGGAAGTTTGTTGAATATTTATTGCAAAAAAAAAAGAAGTAACGAAAAGATTGAACTATAGACGACGACGACGAGAACGGAGGGATCGATGGTGACTTTGCTAGAAACTGGAACGAACATGTAAATACTGTACATACACCCTTCCTTCTGAACAAACTCGCTACATTTAATCCTCTTAACGAAGAAACGTAACAATACACCACCACGGCCGCGAGCCCCCTGAAATCGAAACCAACCAAATTGAAGCCACAGGTTAGGTAACTACAGAGATGGAAAGGTCTTTAGATATGGTTCAAATTAAAAACTAGCTAAGCCTCATCGAAAACCACTAAATCAATCAATTTTAGAAATACTTTAAACGCGTGGGAAGCGTAGTAGTGCACGAAAGGTTCCACTCGTGCAACAAGTACAAGGCTGGGGCTATGATAAGAAAAAGAAAAAGTCATGCAGGCGCGTTATCGCACCGGTAACATTGATCCTGCTGCATGAGCGATAACTTTAGCGCACTACTGCGCTTCGCACGCGCTCAAAATTTGCCTCAAAGTTATTGATTTGGTGGATTTCGATGACGCTCAGCTAGTTTTTTTATTGGAAGCTTGTGTGTATTTTCACTAATTACAATTCACTCACAAATTTCATCTCGTTAGCCGACCGATCGCTACGATTAGACTTTATACTATGTCCCCAGGCTGTAAAACTCCCCTGCACAAACCGCATAAGTGTAACTTTCACGGATATTTTTAAAACACAACTGTTAATTTTTAAAAACAAACTGTGTAAAAGAGACGCGTGAAATTAAATTTGCAGCTGAGTTTTTAGACCTTTAATGTTGCCCCCCTTTTTATCCCTAATTTAAGTCTTCTTTTTTTTACTATGTTCATTAGACAAGTAGACCTTCAAATATTTCTTACACTTCAGTTAGAAAATAAAGTAGCTTTTAGACTAAGTGCCACCATTTGTTAACCCGCCTGTGTCATCCTTTGCGCTATTTTAAAAGCCACCTCCGTACGCAGTTACAATCCAAAACAATGGTCACAGTTCCAAACAGGATAGCAAGAGCTGCTTCTTCGCCGACAGGTCCATTTTCGAGTTTCGGAAAATTGCTCATGAGCTTAGAGAACATTACCTTTGAGCGAGACTGTACACCATGGGCTTCGTACTTGGATCGGAATATTCTACCCGGAAGTTCGAAGGCTTCAGTATTGCCAAACTTCTGTTTTGAATTCTGCAAATGTATGAATATTTTATATTTATAAGAATTCCAGAACAAGTGATCATTGCATATTCTTCCACAAACGATAGTATGGCTAAAATAATAGGGCAAACAATCACTCTTTTTCACTGCTCTTCTACGGAAAAAAGTTCTTCCTTACGGTATTTCTCGAACGCTGTTTCCACAGGTACTATTCCAAAAGTGTATATTGTAAACGTTTTCTTTTATTATTTACGTAATACCATTAAAGTTCTTCATGGAAGGCATTTCGCTTGAATTTGAGGTACAAGGTCATTTTACCAACTTAGCTCTTCCTACATTGTTGTTTTTTTGAGAAAGCACGCTTTTAGGGCATATTTTCTTCAGCTTAACAATCACCCATTGTTGTCATACCTTTCAACAGGTCCAAGTGTCCAAGATCAATTGTTTAGAGTAAGATCACACATAGCAGGTGCTGGAACGTCAACCGATTCCAGACCTCTTCACTTTCGAAAGTCATTTTATAACAAAAACGACGCGCTCTCTTTGTCCATTCCTGTTATAGGTGTACGTGTCAACTCACACAACCTCACGTATAAAAAGGGCGATTACTTAACGCTTGCAGGTAGAGAGAGCGCTAGCCTTTTCCTCAGCACGTACCAAAGGCTGATATCGCACTAGGCTACCGTTCTTTATATTTCACTACTTAGCGAGAACTAATAATGCCGGTCGCGAGACTTTTCATCGCAATGGTCGCTTGTTTAGGTAAGTCCTCAAATATTATATATTATTGCTTCACGTGAGTGATACCTTGTCTTATTTGCGCTCCACTCAGCGGGCCAAATAACGTGCGCTGAACTTAGTCCTGATTTGAAGAGATGTCCAGACGAAGAATTCCACAGTGTAAGTGCATTCTCCCTGCTTATGAGCAATCGCAGTGTAGTCAATTTCTTGTTTTAATGAGCCGTGTTTTTATGTCGTTTAGTGCATTTTTCTGGGTAAGCTACAACTTCGTGTTTAATTGCTCTACGTCTTGTACAGTGAGCGACAAAGTTATGATAAAGGACAGTATGAGCAACGTGCGTCTTTTATTTTGCGTAGAATAAAAACGTCCATGGGACTTCATCACTCTCTCTAGAGCAAAAAAAAAAAATTAACAGACGCAACTACACTGCTTGTATATGGCAGTTTTTTTGATGCAGGATAAACTTAAAAACCATAGCAGTATTCTCTGAATAACTGAATCTGGTTCACGATATCATACTTAAAGCACAGTGTCAATGCTCATCGCACTTCTATTCGAACTCTCTCGAATAATTTGAAACTAGAAACAAAGGGGCTTAGAAGTCCATGTTTCTTACGCTTGCCGCCTCTTATCTCAAACGTAACACAGAGCATTCGGAGTCCATGGCCATTTCAGCAATTCTAAAACTGATTTTAGTGTTCTGTATATTTGGTTGCTGTGTGAATTAGCGCTGAGAAAGAACGGGCATGCAGCCCAGAGAAGTCTCTCGTTTATTCCGTCATTGCTTTTGGCGGTTTAATCTCCACTGCTTGCAGTTTTAACTAGCCCAAAAACATACTCTTCTAGAGTTTGCTTGTCCATTTTTTATGGAAATTTAATTAATGTAAAGCTACACCATGCATTTTTTCTGGATATTTTCATACATTGCTGCATTTTCTTTACATTGCCTTGTATGCTTCGTTTCTTCCTTTTTTTTTAACGTGACAGCCATAAGAATGATTTTGAAAGCAGACTTTATTTTGCCCAGTGAGGTTATGTTTTCAAGGGCAGAGTCAAATAGCGAGGGACGTCTAATATTAATGCCTTGGTGATGTTATTTTATAACTTTTATTATTATTTTGGCAGCAGTTAGAAATCAAACATTTATTTTATTTATGAGACCCACATTAATTGAACGCTAAAATATATCTATCTCTTAACGCTTTCTCTATTAAATTCCAATTTTATTTCAGAATCAGCGTAACTATATTTTTTTATAAAATAACGTCCACCCAACCTGGAACAAAAATACCTCTGCTCCTTGAATGTAACCCGTCCAGTTACAGTGAAGGTGCCCTCAACATTTTTTTAACTATTTATTCTTCTCTGAAATATGTTTGGCGTTTTAAAATGGTCAGTCCCTATATTCTGACGAACAGAAAGATGATCAAAGGGTGATTTCTAAACTAGGCACTCTTATCGACTTGGAAGAACGGTTCTAGAATAAATATCGATTACCGTCACAATTGCGCTACATTTTTTTACGGATACGACTTAAAGTATAATAAAAAGATGTTTTTCAAAATCATTGGCATAGACAAAAAAGAAAAAAATCAAGAGCAAAATATATTTTTCTGTGGACCAAGCGGTGGCCATTTTTCAGAACGTGACTTGAATACAAAATAATATAAGATAATACACTGTACTCCACAAACCAAATAAACCTTTTTGTTATTTCGATTATGGAACAAGAGATCTAACTCTAAATGTTTTTGGAAGCCTCAAATCCTGTCGTAAAACCTGAAATCTAGATAGAATCCAAGAATATTTCTTGTTCTATAATCCAAATAGCGAAAGTTTATGTTGGGTTTTGGGGAAGGGCAGCATTCCTAGAACTATATGGATCACTTATTACACTAAATGAAATAATCTGACAGATTATTCCATTTTTTCTGGCAAAAAGAAGAACTAGATTGCTGAAAGTCTGAGGAACAAGGGATACGACGTAGGCTAAGGGGCTTAAAATGTTGTCGAGATAAACGATGGGGATCTTTATTTCTTTATTTGTCTATTCTACCAGCATTTGCATTTAAGCGCCAAGGCAGAAAGTACACACAACAAAAATGACTAAATCAAAACATACCAATGCAATAAGTAAAACTAATTGACTAAGAAATGTTTGAGTAGCGCGTTGTTAAAAATGGTCAGTGATTCTGAATTGAAAACACTTGTGGGGAGATTATTCCATGTGCCTATTTTGTTAAGAAAGAAGGACCGTATAAAGAAAGTTCATATTCTTATAAAAAGTTTCTATTGTGATAAAAAAGGTTCATCGGCATTAACGTCCTATTTTAACAAAATTTTCGTAAGCATAGTAATATCAGGGTGACTGTCGTTGACAGAGCTGCATACCTCTTTCATCACATGAAACATCTAACGTTACTGAAACCAAAATTATAACGCTGCGATTGTTTAGTTTTGCTAGAACAGCAGGTTGGAAATGGGTTCCGTGCCTTCTTATTATCGTTTAGCTATGCACTAAAATTCGTTACGCAATCTTTTACCGGACCTTTGATGTAACGCTTGTTATTGATGAGGAGCTTGTCTAAGCAGATTTTGAAGGGTCAGGGCCAATCGAAATAACTTGCTACGCGTAAGGCGAGCCGATCTGGTATATTCCTCTATCATCACGAAAGTAGTGTGTCTCAGTTTGTGATCAGACGCCAAAATTAATTCCTTATTTTTAAATCGGAGCAAAATTGCAACCATTCGGCTTTCTTTTTTCTTTTTTTTTTTTGTACGATTTAACGATATGATATTTTGAGATTCGAGGGGAGGTGATACACTCTAAATTGTGCAAGCAAAATCTTATTATGTTATTTTCGGGTGCACCCACGTTTCTGACTGCGACGAGGCGGCTTTTTTAGGTCGCGCACCAGTCACCTAGCTGTGTTTAGAGATCGGTGTTTGTCCTTTGTCCCTTTTGTTTGTCTTCTCCAGAGATCTGTATCCAGGCCGATAGAACAACAGCGGGATGGCAGGTAGGGCCACCGCCAGGATAGCTACTAGAGTACCTGAAGTAGAGAGGTTGATCGCTTGACAGTCCTGACATGCTGTGCCCAAACTGGAAGACGGATTGTTCGGGCTTTTGTAGATCCTGATGCGAGTCACATCATGTACCCAGTTGCCAGACGCCAATGAAGTTGCGTACTAGGTGATGCTGCTCGCAATGTGGGCCGGCTTGTAGCCGCCTATACGCGTGGATCCAGCAACGGAACAATCCAGACAAGTCAGTATACAGGCAGATGTGTATCCAGACTCATAGAAGAACAGTGGGCTGTCAGATAGGGCCACCGCGAGGATTTCAGCCAGGAGTACCTGAAGGCAATTATGTATAAATTTAAAGTTTTAATTTTTTTAGCTGCTCTATGAGAGCCATTTTAAGTGAATCACTTTTAGCTAATCAAACAGCCCCTATCACAACAATAGAGGCATACAAATTTATGTTAAATAGCCCGTTGCAAGCTTAAAACATTCCTCAAACGTAATTTTTTTTCGGCTATGCCTAAGGTTACGTGAAATATTTTACAATATTTTATAGAGGTTGATTTGTTTAAGCCAATTTTTGTCACAGCTTGTGTTTCACTATGTATGTTTATATACGCCAAGTAAGTTTGTCTTCGACACTACAGTGACGTGCACAAGCTCTGCTTCTAAGATACAGTTGGTTGCGTATGTTTGTATACGAGGCAAAAGACTCAGCATTTTGCGCAAACGATGCAGCTGTGTCAGGGCTCTAAGCTCCCACATTGTCTGTTACCGTATTAGTGGCTGCTTTGTCATTTTTGCGGTTCTCGCAAATTCACCGCTGCTTTTTGAACTAGAAATCTGCATTCGAGAAGAGAAACAGAAACTAGTTAAAAGAGAAGGTTGCTTTTTGTCGACATGCATTTAGCAGGAACGACCTGAAAAAATCAAAACCCAGCTGTTTGCTAAACAACAACAAACAATGGCGTCACGGGGTGGCGCTTCGTTGCAAACGTGATCAGTGCTTCTCGGAGATTTTCGCCTCCTCTCTCGCGCACACATAGACAAGTTTCGATATTTTGCTGGCCGTATCGTTTATGGTCTGTTGTGCTCATTTGCCTTCTACTCAACAGCGGGTACGAAAATTTTAATAGAGATTAGATAACTTAAGTAAACACTAGTGAATAGCTGAATGCCATAATTCTTCTCATTTCTCACCTTATATAGACACCCGCCGCAAAAAAAAAAAAAATTACCTTTATGACAATAGTGAGCTAAAAGTCAATCGACATTTTGTTAGCTTAAAATTAAGATAAATGTGCTAAAAAAGTGAACTTCAAAAACAAAACCCGCTTATTTAAAATATATCACTATTTTCATCATTTTTGTTCACTGCAATTTTTCTGTAGATTAATTAACGACTGCATTCTTTCTTATTCCGCTAGAAACTAAAGTATCAAGGATAAATACGCATCCAGATTAATTTAGATTGATCAAAACGTTCTCCTTGGTTGATTTTTATCTAGCATTTTACCTTATAATCTATTTATTGAAGAATTTGTTTTTTCATGTGGACTAGCCGGGATATTCCCTGGGCTGCACTTACACCTGCAAGAACGGGAATCCTCATGATGGCACAGAATATTGGGGTAGTTATGTAGATGCTACCGTGTGCGTTGTAAGTAACACTTCACAATTACTAAGATCTTGCTTACTCCTATTCCCTTCACTTGTAACCTTTAAATGGATGTACAAGGCATAACCGCGCCATACATTTAGGGTGACTGAAGTCACCAGGCTCGATCTAAAATGGGTCATAAAAATCGACGGCGGTACGTAGCAATCTAAACTTTTCATCAAAAATGTATTTAACTGGTCATTTTTTTTTTCTAAAATTAGAAGGCGTACCCCTTACGAAAATGGCATATCTGGACTTATATAAAACAAAATAGATATGGTTATATAAAAAATTGGGCAGATCTGGCCATATCAAGTAAATCAGTTTATATAAGCCTTATCAAGCCAGATCTGCCCAATTTTTTATATATCCATATCAGGGTCTGTTAGATAGGGGTGTATCTGCCTCCCATATCAGGGCAGATATGTCCCAATCAGGTAAGGCAACCCTGATATTCAGTTTTTTTTTATTCTTGTAGATTTGTTTAAAAAAAAAGCCATGAAAGCTACACTCATGCGGTTTGTGCGAGTGAGTGCCCAGCGGATGGCTGATCTTTGCAATAAGTCGGGTAATGATTTCAAATTCACTACTTAATTTTGAAATTAGTGAAAATAGACATATGGTTCCAATTAGAAACTTGCTGAACGTCGTCCAAAATCCCTAAATCAGTCATTTTCAAAAAGACTTTCAGCGCGTGAGAAAGTTACCACTCGTGGAGCAGGTAAGGATAGCGGTTTCGGTCAGGCACCCGCGCAATTTTTCCGTCTCTTATCTAGCCACAGCGGTCCACGAGTGGTAACTTCAGCGCACAACTGCGCTTCGCACGCGCTCAAAGTCTTTCTAAAAATTACTGATTTATGGGTTTTGAACGACGCTCAGCAAGTTTCTAATTGAAAACATATGTCTATTTCCACTAATTAAAAGTAAATTAGTGAAGTTTAATTAATAAGTCGACTTATCGCAAAGATTAGCAAACTGTACAATGTCCCCCTGGGCGTATAACTCACTCGCACAGACCGCATAAGTGTAGTTCTCACGGCTGCTTTTAAAACAAATCTGCAAGAATAAAAAAAAAAACCCAGTATTCAGGCATTGCACGTACGTCACATCATGACGTCGAACACCGGTATCCATCATGCTGGTGGTTGACTCTTCGACCCTGCACAGCGAGAGCAATGGTAAATTGTGCCGCGCTCGGCTGTAGCAATGACCCGGTATCCCGACGATCGTCCGAACGTTTCGTCGGCATGAACCGCGAGACAGAATGTCCGTCAAGTTAGAGAAAGTACGAGCGGCAGGAGATGGATACGTCCGCGGATTACCGAGTTTGCGGCACGCATCTCATAGCGGCGAGCAACTGCACTTTTCTACCGTTGTTTACGTTCGCGCACGCCTTTGCATTGGCTTTTGCCCATTAGTGGTGTAGATGCCCTTTGCCTTTCGTTACATAACGCCGTTTCCCCGCTTCGAGCGATTGTCGCGCCGCGAACCCGGCGATCGAGCGGCGGCGGCCCCGTGTGCAAGCTAGCCGAGACGCCGCCGTCAGGGGATTGGTTTGTGCCGCCTGCGAGACGGTAACCTTTGCAAGAAGCGAAAGTATGTAGGCAAGCCGGTTAGGAAACATCATAATATAAACCCTGAGTGAATGAGAGTTGTACGTTATTTGATTTATCCTTATCTCAGGGTTTAGATTATGACGGTAACCTAGCGTTGTTTACCAGTACTTCGCAAAATCGTAACAATCTTTCTACAAGCGACTCGTAAAGCCGCTCGTCAAATTTTAGAACGCGCAATTAAGATTTGTTTTTGTTGTTGTTGTTCTTTTTGGCGACACGTCAAAACTTTGTCGGCGGGATATCGTAACTTTCTGCTCGTAGCGCAATCGCACCAATGCCGAAACATTCTGCACAATTATTCTCTCGGCTGCCAGGAGATAGACACGGCCTAATTCTAGAGGTAATCTGGAAGAGTACCTTTAGGAAAACGATCTATTGTCGCGAAGTAGGTTGCAGCGCACTTACGTTGACGAGACGAGACTTGAAAGGTAATTCGAGATAGATGTCGACACGGCCACGGCGGAATCACCACTCAAACACAAAAACGAGAAGGAAGGTGTCCGTGACGATTCAACACGATGTAGCACAAGCTGTCATTTGTAGAACCGAACATTCTTGGGCTTCTTTGAAGAAATCGCTTGCAGAAGCAGAAATCCGCAGCAGCCACGCGGGGAAAAACACCAAACTAGAATTTTAGATCCGGGCCAACGCATTCTTTTTTTTTTTCTTTTTTTTCTGAGATTGCCATCGGCTAATGTGTCATCCGTCAAACGATCGTCACCACGCTTTCAGCTTAGGGAGAGAGAGAAAAGGAGAGAAAGAAAGGCCAAAACGGAAGTCCACAAACAAAAGCCTTATCTTATGGGGCATCAACGCGCGGGTTGTCACTTGTACCCAAGGTTGATAGTGCAGTGAATGCTATGTGTGGCCTTGGGCTCCAGGCAGGTGCCGTGTTCTGCTTCATCACCAGCTTCTAGACTGTAGTCACGTGACCCTAACCAGAGACACGATTGGCCTGAAACATGCATAGCGTCTACCCTGCTGTCAATACTGAGTGAACATAGAGCTCTATGAAGACCGACTTTTGAACTTCCAAAGAAGCTGTCTATCTCGAAAGGGACCCAAAACGATGCGAGTTTGAAGATACAATGTTTTACGCCGTATAACCCACATCATAATATAAAATCAAGAAATAAGCGCGACCATTTTTTTGCGCACAATGTCCACAAATAAATAAATAAATAAATATGTATACATATTTTTTACCAATAAATTTAAAATCATGTGTACACTGTTAGATTCGCGTTTTTAAATTTCAAATTTTTTTACGGAAGAGTTGCACATGAAATACACCACGGACAGCTCATCTTCCAACTTTCAACACACGATGAATCGCAGACGCTCGCAAGCGAATGGTTATACGTTGCTGCGCGAACGGTTTTTTGAAACATGCTGCGTAGGGCGCGCGCAACGGCTTCGCAGGCGTTCGAAGGAAAAAGGATTCGGGACGACGAAGTAGTGTCTTGCATCTTCAGTAAGCAAACGGTTCATGTTTCCCCACTCAATATAGCGGGGAAACACGAACAAAATTAGTTTCACTGCTAGATTTAGCAGGAAAATGTTCGTCAAGTGACATAAGTACCAATTCAATTTCTCGCTAAATTTAGCGGGGCGGTTACTCGATGGCGAAGCCGAAACAGCTTGACTCGGATACGGGCGCCTAAGAGCTGCGATCTCAAATCCATTACTTGATTAACTCGCTTTCCGATCTTATAAGCACTTCGTCATAATGTCACACGTCAAACATACAAACAAATTTCATTTGTCTTTCAATCTTCAAAATGCGCAATTGGTTAATTGGTCCAAATACCTGGAATAACTTCACTTTAACGATTTCAACAATAATTTACCAACTATATGAGACTCATGCAATATAGATCAATAAACTAGTGTCTTGGCGAGTACATATGACTTACTTGCACGACCGAAACGGGCCCCTATATCATTATCAGGGGCAATATTTGCACGCGTATCTGGCGAGATATATCCGTATTTACGCACTTATACGGCCGCATCTAGCAGTATTTGCCCACTTATATGGCAATATCTGGGCGTATCTGCTCCCATATATAGCGGTATATTTCCCGATCTGACTACTTATATTATCATATCTGGGCGTATTTAAAATATATCAGGGACATATCTGACATTTTCGTACGGAGTAGCTCCCTTTTTGTAAAATATAGGGCCAAGAAACTTGCCACGGTCAACTGTGGGTGGTGACGCAGACGGCAGAGCCGAGTAGCGGGGAGATTTTTGCGCTTGTATTGATAGATGGCACTACCTCCTTATCGCCACTGCTCACGACCATCGTGGTTTATTAAAATGAACAGAATATTTGTGTAATGTATCTTTGATTAAAAAAATTGAGGATAATAAAAGCATAACCTTCAGTATAAAAAAAAATCGTCGTTGCATAACTACGGCGCTCTTGCTGCCGCCTGATTTCGTCTGCGTGTCGTCTGCTTTCTTTCACAGGTCGGGTAGACCCACTGATCTCTATGACAATTGCTGTATCGCGTTTACCCGCTCCGCGAATGCGGCCACTGGCGGCTATCTTTTGGGTAGAGTTATATTACCTCTAGCTAAGGTATAGCTGCTGCAGGCACTATCATCCATCCATGGCAGACAGCGTTGTGGCAGTTGTGGTGGCAGGCTGCCATCAAAATAGCGTGGGTGATATTTCGTGCTTAATTGAAATTGTTTGACGAAACATATTTTTGAAACCCGGCGTGAACGGCAGCCCGATCTTTGAGGACCCGGTGAAAGTTTCACGAAATCACAGCAGTGGGGAAAAGCAGCACAGCACGCATCGAACGTCGCATCGAAAGAAGCACAGAAAGCAGACACCGGTACGGAGTCTGCATTCGATGCGAGCTGCGCCGCTTTTCCCCGGTGCTGCGCTTTCGTAGAACATTCGCCGTGTTCTCAAAGATGAGGCTACCGTTCACGCCGGGTTTCAAGAATCTGCTTCGTCGAACAACTTCAATCAACCACGAAATATCACCCACAGGACAGTGTACTAGATCTACGGCTATTTTATGGCAGCCTGCCACCATTGCGCTGTCCGCTATATTACTATGATGAGTAGAGATAATATACTGTAAACGACCACTCTAAGAAAAAAAGAGTGTAGTCGGGTGTATCAGGCGCACATGCAACCTTTTTCTGAAAGATGCACCCTCCGTTGCCCAGCCAGTGTACTTGTACTCCGAAAATGAGCAATCTCCTCTCCCTTAAAACCTCTAGGTGTATCAGTGCACCGCCACGCTAGCCACGCACCCCGATCACCTTGAGCTTGGATTCCCCCTTGGGGATCACTTTTTGGGTTGGGCCGTTTCTTAGAAAGTATGGAGCTGTCCTGTTCGCTCGGAATTGACAGTATAGAGTGGACGCAATGCTTGTTTTAGGCGAATCGGGTCTTCGGGTAGGATCACGTGACTACAGTCTCCAAACTAGAGATAAGGCAGAGCACGGCACCTGCCTGAAGGCCAAGGCCACGCATAACATCCACTGCACTATCAACCTTGGGTACAAGTGACAAATCCTCTGGTTGGGTTCATTGTTGGGATAATCCTGAAGATAAGCCTTTGCGAGGACAGCCCCTTTTGGCCTTGAAGGAGCTGCTATTTTCGTATACTCCTCTCTTTTCTTTCTTTCCCTAAGCTGAAAGCGTGGAAGAAGCTGAGCAGTCAGCGGACCAATGAACCGGAGGCTTTTTTTTTATCGCTTTACTCCGCTGACTGGGCGCGGGTAAATGCAGGAGCATGATCATGTGGTAAAGGTTTCGCGGATGACGAGGTAGCTCTTTCCGATCCCGGAATGTCTGATTCCGGGCCTAGTTTCTTGCGTACTGTGCTGCGACCAGCGGGGCTGCCGGATATTTCGTCCGCGACAACGTATTCGAGTGCACCAAGGCTTCCAGTGTTTGAGAAGTCCTACGTGTACATCGGTAACCAGCTAGCGATTTCTTCAAAAAAGCCCAAGGAATTCATGTGATGCGTTTAGTGTTCGGTTTGGCAAATTACTGCTTCTGCCACATTGTGTTGAATCCTCGAAGACCCCTTTCTTCTCGTTTTTGTGTTTGTGTGGTTGTTCTGCTGTGAGCCCTTGTCGACATCTCGGATTACATATTTCAAGTCCGGTATTTTGATCGTAAGTGCGCTGCTACCTCCTCCTTTGCAGCAATTGACCATTCCGTTCCGGATTACCTCTAAACTTAGGCAGTGTCTATTTCCTAGCAGCCAGGAGAATAATTTCCCCGGAATTCTATTGGCAGTCGCCTGCCATTAGCTGTCTACAATCAGGTGATAACTGCAGGTAGAATACTGACTTTCTTATTCTCCTGGCGTGAAAACGCGTTTCATTGACAACTTTTCGTTGATACACGTTTTGTAGACACGCTTCGTCGACACTAACGTTTCATCGTCATACGTGAAATGCACGCTGAAGGAACATTCCGTTGCGCGTGTGTCTCTGAGGCGCGTGCTCTGAGGCCCCACCTGTGCCACCCGTACATGTCACATCGCGCATATAGTGTAGCGCGCATATAGCGCATATTAAAAAAAAAGATAAGCTAATATAGGCAAGCTAATTTAAGCTGTCTATGAAACATCACGTGTCGATGAAACGTCGTTCGATGAAGTGATTGTATCACCAATGAGTGGCGACTGCCGGCAGAATTTTGGGTAAATAATTCTGCCGACTGCTGGGAGAATAGACACTACCTAAGAATCACCCCGGTTCTTGTTTGCTCAGTAATCTTCTCAGTTGTGTAACAGCTTCGTTGTACATCTTCACATATCACGGATTGCTTGCACGTTTGTACTTGTTTACGGAATAGGCTGTCTAATAAACTTCTAGGAGATTTGAAAACAATTTCTTGTGTCTGTTTACCTGCCTTTTTGCAACTACATGGGCGCGTACATTTTTTACAAGTTTCCTTGAGGTGGGTGCACAAAGAGGCGTAATGGTACACCATTGAATGAGGTGTATCTATGTTCCCTATGAGCGGGGTGGCTGTAAAAAACGGTGTAATAGTAAACCCTGTTGGTGGGTATACCTTTACTCCCAAAAAATTGCGTGGGTGTAGAGAAGGGAATACTTGTACACCTAAATTGGGGTGTACCTGTACACTCAAACAACAGAGAGGGTGTAAGAAAGGGGTATTGACACACCCCAACATGGGGTGTATCTGTGCACCCCCAAATGCTGAAGGTGTCTAAAAGGGTGCACATATGCACCCTAAAAAAGGGTGTATGTATGCACCTCGTCTTGAGGTGTACTTGTACACCTTTATGGGTGTAGTATATGTGGCAGCACTTACACCCCCTGTGGGTGTACCCACTACACCCTATTTTTTTAGAGTGTGCTTTCTTTCACAGGTCGGTAGACCCACTGATCTCTATGACGATTGCTGTATCGCGTTTGCCCGCTCCGCGAATGCGGCCACTGGCGGCCATCTTTTGTGTAGAGTTATATTACCTCTAGCCAAGGTATAGCTGCTGCAGCCACTATCATCATCCATGGCAGACAGCGTTGTGGCAGTTGTGGTGGCAGGCTGCCATCAAAATAGCGTGGGTGATATTTCGTGCTTTATTGAAATAGTTTGACGAAACATATTTTTGAAACCCGGCGTGAACGGCAGCCCAATCTTTGAGGACCCGGTGAAAGTTTCACGAAATCACAGAACTGGGGAAAAGCAGCACAGCACGCATCGAAAGTCGCATCGAAAGAAGCATCGAAAGCAGACATCGGTACGGAGTCTGCATTCGATGCGAGCTGCGCCGCTTTCCCCCGGTGCTGCGCTTTCGTAGAACTTTCGCCGGGTTCTCAAAGATGATTCTACCGTTCACGCCGGGTTTCAAGAATCTGCTTCGTCGAACAACTTCAATCAAGCACGAAACATCACCCACAGGACAGTGTACTAGATCTACGGCTATTTTATGGCAGCCTGCCACCATTGCGCTGTCCGCTATATTACTATGATGGGTAGAGATAATATACTGTAAACGACTTAATTTTCGCGGGCTCAAATTTTCGCGAATCGGGCCAAAGCTGAGAATTCGAAATTATTCGCGGGTTATAATTTTCGCAAATCGAGTGTAGGTTCCGTAGCGTTCACATATTGCCCGAATCGTTCGCGGGACCTATTTTTCGTGAATCGTAGGCGATTCGCCAAATTCGCAAAAATTAGGTCCCCGCGAAAATTTTGTCGTTTACAGTAACTCTATCAAAAAGATGAACGACCGTGGCCCGATTCCTGTCCATAGGAGGAGCGCTGAAACGCGATCCAGCAAATAAACATAGAAATCAGTGGGTAGACCTTTCGACGCTGCTCCCGACGCCATCTATCAATACGCGCACCAAACGCGCCCGCAACTCGACTCGGTCGTCTGCGTGGCCGTCCGCCGTTGACCCTGGCTTGTTTCTTTTTGCCCTATATTTTTTCACAGAAAGGGAGAAACCCTTTGTAATTTTACAACCAAAATCTGAACTATGAAGTAACCTGTGACGAAAAGTTTAGATTGCTTTGTGTGGCCGCCGATTTTAACAGTGTATTTAAGATCGAGCCTGGTGTCTTCGCCCACCCTATAATATAATTCAAGATGACTGCATAACGTTTTTGGCATTTTTGGAATTCATTTATTTTTTATTTATATTGCCAGTCCGTTTTTCAAAAAAAAGATAAAAGAATTCATTTAACAAAGAAAAATAATAACGAAGTCAAACGTGTTTTTCACCTCGTAGAAGCAGTGCAATAACTCATTTAACCTCTTTGTATTAATAATTGTATATGCTCACTTAAACCTATATAATTTACATTTATTGTAAAAAAACTAACGCTATGAGTGCAGCTCATTTCAGCTGTTAATTTTATGATGTGGAGTGTACCATTCCATTCTGTCAAAAAAAAAGACATATTTATGTGCATTTTTTCTAATATTAAAAGGAATTATCTTAATGGTTGTCATTGTTTGACAAAGTTACCTTGAATATCGCAAGTAAAGTTACGGATCCATAAGTTTTATATAACTGGTGACTAAAATTATTTTCACAATCTCGATGATTTTTCAGCGCAGACATTTCTTTACTGTTACAGAAGACCACTGATGTTCGATGTATTTATTTGTCTAACCTAATATAACTCGTATCTAAAGAAAGTTGTTCAGATCTTCTTCCACGTTCATCAGAGTTGTTGGAAAACACACACAAAAAAATAATATTGAGTCTAATAGAAAACTCCCAATGCAGTTTAATTGAAAGTGCAGGGAATTCCCCACAAGTTCTCACCCCACATCAAGAAGTTTGCTGTAATCATTATCTTAGTGTTGTATTTCTGTAATCTTGTAAGCTGTTAAAATATTCCCTTTGATCGCTCGCAAAGTAAAACCACGATCACTGTTTGAACAAGCAAGTTATTCAGTTTACAACGGGCTCCACGATTATTGTTTCCGAAATTCCGTTAAGTTGTGGGCAAGTGTGCATAGTACAAAGCGGCGATGTTTAAATTAAAGGATGCGTGAGCGTCGGCGGTCACGCAGGGTACGTTTTTCGGTACCCTGCGTGCTTTGCAGGTGAGAGCAGCACCTATAATTTACAATTTTTTTTTTAAATCTGAAAGAAGAAAATATATTGAAGCGTTTTTAATCGTATTATATCCAGAGAATTGCGTTGGCACGCCATCAAATTTATTAAATTACATATCTTTTTTTTTTCTTTTATTGCTACTTTCGTTTTACAAACAAACGTTCCGAGCTGTATTTTGTAATGGCGGTAAAGATGTAATGTTTCTTCTTATGTCAGTAGCAGGGTAGGCGGGAGGATTGCTTGAGCATAATTTTGATTAAACCAGTTAAATTTTAGCGTCCCTCCGCGATGTTTTTGTCTGCTTCGTCCCGCTATTTTTAGCAGTTTCAAAATAATTAAATGAAGCACACGTAATGAAGTTGCAAACTATTTTTCTTCCCTTTCGGTTTTTGTTTTCATGCCGAAAGCTCCTTTATGTTTTCGATAATGAATTTAGTGGCAGAAGACTGAAAACAAAAACGTTTCTGAAGCACACTGACCCCAGCATTACAATTGTGATATCCTGTAATATTGAAATATATTATTTTACAATATACAGTTATGCATGCTATATTCTATAGCTTGGTTACGCAAACAAACTATATTACAGCCCAAAGACAAGATATTTCTGACAGTTTTTTTGCACCTTAGTGTATGTTGAACCATAGGTTATATATTCTATTTCATAAAACATGACTGAACCAGAACGCATGTGGTATTAACTAACGACGGAATAACTAGGTTCCTGAGCACAAATATGTAAATATTAAAAATTAATAGCAATGTTTCAACGCGTTATTGGTATCGCTAGCTGAGCAGGGGTGCGTGTATACTGCTAACAGATATTATGATATAATTCATTTCTCGTTCCTCTTGAAGAAAGAGTAGATGTTATACAAAACAAAGTTGCCGAAAAAAAGCAAACTTCTGTTTGGGCATGTTCTAGAAAAACCTACATGTTGATTGGATTTCCGAAAACGTTTACTCAAACGATCGCCATTTTCATCGTTACGAATATGGAGCGGCTGTATAAGCGTATTTTTTTATACATCAACGCCGAGTAGTGTATACCTCAATCACGGTAACCTGGACGTTTTCAGCAATCGTGTTAGGTACCTGTAAGAAGCTATTCCTTCATACACAGGGACCAAGGTGTATAATAGTATAACCGAATTACCTTGGGTTTCTGCGTTCCCGTACAAATTCAACCTCAATGGTTTCACTGCAGGTTCTTAAAAATGCTGACCCTGAAAATTTCACACACATTGGGACTTGCAAAAACGGAGCATGCGTTCAATATGAAGGAGGTAAGAAGACTTTGCATGTAAACTTAATATTTAAAATGTCGAGAATAACAGAATTTGCGATTTCTATGATAATTTGTTTTGCACTTACTTATTTAACAAGTATGGCTATATCAATCTAACATACTGCCTCACCCATACCTGAAGCAGGCACTCGTGGACGGTTCACGATCAGAGTTATTGTGATAACCTCTTTCTTTGCCCATTTTATGTAGCCGGAAAAATCTAAAACATGTTCTACGATTGAAGGCATGACGAGATTGGAGATCTCGTCAAGGTGCAACATATTAAGACAAAAACTGCGACAAAATAAAAATGAACGACACAAAATACATCGTCCTAAGGATCGAAGTTGAATGCTGTATTGATCCATACAACTTGTGCTATGCTATAAGTTGAAGTTTTCTTCTGCATGATTAATCCGAAGGAAAGGCACGAAGCCTCTATTTTAGCTTAGGAGTAAAAAATCTTTATTCAATTTGACAAGCACGGGATCCGAAGCATCAACATACACGGGGCCTTGGAGCGCAAAAGGAGCGAGAATATGCACGTGGTGAGCTTTTCCTGGACAACAGGCACGTAAATATCGTCAGCTGGACCGGTATAGGGCGAGGTTGGGAGTTGCAAAGCACACTTGCTCAGAGGAACAATTGTGAAACCGAAGAAACAAACATTTGCTTTCACGTTTCTGACCTTTTTGATGTAATGCCTTCGGGAATTTCGGTGTGACTTTTGAATGACGAATAAAGAAATAAAGAAGTATCATGGCCGTCATGCAACACTGGTGACTCCAGTGTTATCCTGATCAACAGCTCTCGTTGTCTTCCCTTCAGACGGGATGTTGAGCTGTTAGTATGGAGCATTCCAGAATAAAGTTTCCACTCGAGAAGAATGATATTTGAGAAGGGTAAAATAAATAAGCCCCCACCCGAAGGTCACATGGAGAGTCACCACTGTGTTTCACAACAAAACAATGTCAAGGTGTTGCGCGTAACAATTCACGCAACATTGGTCCCAGAAAAATATTTGTTCAGATTCAGTCATGACATTCATTTTCGGAAAAATAAAAAAAAAAAAAACTCATGTCAAAGATTTTTTTTAATTGTGTCACTTTTAGTGCAGTTAATCCTGGCCTTGATGTAATACAATCCCGGTTATACAGCACCACAAAGTTTCACCACGCCATCAGGATGATTGTGGTTGATAAGCTGCATTAGTGCGTAATGCGGGAATTGGTAACGTCCCATTGTACAAAGAAATATAAAAAAAATATTGGTAGTTAAGCTGAATATAGCTATATGAAAAACCTTAAACGTACCTGCTTTTATCTGTAAATTCCCGCAAATTAAATATTATCAGAAGATTGCCTATCATTGCCTCGTTCACTGACCGACAAATCACATCTTGGCCGTAATTATCAGAACCTTAAAACTTTGCCGAACTAGCAGCCGATGGGTAAAGCATCAAATATGGTAGTTTTGTAAGAATCACGTAACATACGGTGTATTATATTAAAAAAAACTCGTGGTGCAGAACGATGCAGTGTAGTTCGGGAGATATATTGGCAGTCTCTTTTTCACGTAGCTCCTAGTGCTCAAACCCTTGTTATTCACGACAACAGAAGTTTTGGGTCCAATTTTTGTAACGTTACACACACAAGCATACAACTATTCAATTATGCATAAAACCCGTTCCTATTGCATTTTAATTGTTCACGTTTATACTTTGAATTTCCCTTCGAAAAAAATACCTCTTTCAATCGGATTATAAAATACTGAACTTGCTCTTAATAATATAGAGTAGTTTTCAATACTAAAATATCACAGTGTGCGCTTGACTAGCCAAACTTCTTAAATGAACACGCTAAGATATTATATTAACAAGAATGTTAAGTATAAACTCCAGCAATAAGTTTGAATTCACGAGTTCCTCAAATATAGAGTTTTCAGTTCCTTTTTTTAAGAAATTTGTTAGGAACTACAAACTCTCAGGCTTCTTTAAATATATCGAATATCGACCAAAAACTGATATTTTACACATTTGAATTCCGACAGAGAACATTGAACAAGTATGGAGCAAACTTCCTGAGTTACAAGCTGACTTTCATCGTTGCCCAGCAATTAACATCAAAAACATCGTGAGTTACCAAAACAAATATATGTTATTAAAACGCAAACAAAGTCAGAAGTTCTGTATAAACGCGTCTGTTGTTAAACTTGCTTCGTCAAATTTCAAAGTTCATTATTTAAGCACAAGGGCTCACTTACAGGCTACACAGCAAATGCAATTATCTACAGCGAACAGGCAACTCAGTGTCCAACTATAAAACTAAGTGTATAATTTTGTCAAAATCATTTCCTATAAAACCATATGCTGAGTGTTCGAGCTAATTAGTACGAAGGCGTAAAAATATAATATGCGCGCTACGCGAGTCAAACCAACATACAATTTTTCAAAGTCTTGTTCAGCACGTTTAGATATTTTGGCGCTGAGCCGAAGCGGCTAATTAACACAAAGTAATTAACTAACTTTTCAAAAGTAATTTTTACGAGGGCCCTTTACCACCAAAAGATCTAGAGCGCGTCGAGAAACGTATTGTGTGTCTTCCACCAAGGTAGCCTTCCTGAGTTTACTTTTTACAAGCTTCATTTAAAAGTCGGAATTCTCGACCGTGAGTTTTTAAAACCACACATGACTGTCACGTTTCCTTTTCTTTCAAATTTTACGATTTTTCAAAGCTGTAAACTATACACAAACGAAGGCTAACTTAATAAAAACGAGACAATGGGGTGTCTTTTAACGCGCCCTACAACTTTTGTACTGTAGGGTTGTGCACAAATTATTACTTAAAACGTTCGATAATTAATATTTGTTATGTAATAACTTGTGTTTATCGCAAATATATATATATTGAATAGCTCAATGCGGATCGCAAGTTCGTCTGCACCTTGCGCAGGATTTGCAGTGACGTCAGAACGCCGAGCTGTCTTTGGCTCTCATAGGAAGAATAGTGGGTATGAACCAATGCTAGCGCTGTGGTTGTAGAACCGATGTTTATTATAAAATCGACGTTGTTGTTATTTGCGCTTTGGGTGCACATGTCACTTCCAATGCTAAGTGCTCTTAGGTCTACCCCCTATCCTGACAATCGAAGCCAATCAGAGATCGGCGTTCCGAAGTCACCCCAACCCCTGCGCAAGATAGCAGTATGTCAATCCCATTGATGTCAGGAAGAAAATGTAGAGTTAGTCATGGTGCCTTGTAAATCACATTCTTCAGGACGAACCCGTGGACAATTGCCTGTATATCTGCCGGAAAAGTGATGATCCCCGCGGACCAGGGTATTTCTACGGCGTATATGAGGATTATCACCCTTGCAGAGTGAGTACCATTAAACAAGTACCGGTGAGGGCTAAGGCGAATTGTTCCAAAGTATTAGAGATGCGGTTAAGACTAAGCTCGTTAAAGGCTGCTTCACACATTTTCATTTAATTGTGGCTGACTGCGTTCTGATCGCTTTTGACCGCTTGCGAAGAAAGATCACGCCTGCACACTGGCAACATCTGTAAGATAGTTCTGGAACTCTTCCAACATGCGTATAACTAGTTTGAATGTATTACCATATTTACGAGACAAAACCTGTTAACTCTTAATGAGCAATCGTCGCTTAAAACATTGTGAGGATTATTTCAAGCGGTGAAATATTTGTGAGTAATTATAAACAAATATGCGCCAGCCTGAATTATTCCGGGGGCACCCGACAGACGACGCTAGTATCTTATCTCGTCGTAAGTAACAAGCAGTAAGAATGCAGTTGGTAATGGTTAAAGACAACAGTGTGAAATAGATTTAAAGTGCCACTGGCAGCCACAACATGTATGTTTGTTTTTTATTGTTTCAAAAGCTCCAGAAGCACGTGACATTATCCTCAACAAATGTTCACTGCGAAAACAATATTGTAAAATTATAACGGGAGGATTAGCCCGTAAAGGACGCACGTCCACTTTCCCCAATCCGGATCCTACCCACTTGTTTATTTATAAAGGCGAAAGCCTTACTTGCCCCGTTACGAGAAGACGGCGGCTTTGTGCCACAAGAAAAAAAGATACGTCAACAAGCACGTCATCAGAAATGAAGCACAAAGAAAAGCATAAAAACGCAGATGCTTCGTCACGGTAGACGGCAGGGCACTCGAGGTCAAAGCGGACGCGCCAAAGAAATAAAACACAAAGAAAAGCACAGCAGCGCAAATGCTTCGTCATGGAAGCCGTGGAGCCGGCAAGGGCGCGCGCCTGCGCAGTGAGGGAGTGTGATGTCACCGCCAGACGACAGCTCAAGCAAAAAGAAGACACACACACACACACACACCGAATGCAATACCGGCAGAAACAACTTTAATACGTGTAAAAACATTACTCGAAAATATTTCACCTGCGGGACAATAATGCTTTCGCATTCCTACAGGTAAGCAGTCTTAAGTGTTTTCGGCTATTTTTTTTTTTAAATTTGTTTGATGATGTAGAAGGCGAAGGCGTTTGTCAAAAATTTAGAGATGTCGCAAATTTCACATCTGTGTAAAGAGGTGTCCAAACAGGGTACTACAAAACGCCCGACTCCAACAAATCGTGCTGCGCTCCGCTTTCGGTCGTTTTACTGTGCCGGGAAAAAACTCCCCCCCCCCCCCTCCCCCGCCCGTCAAACCTGCCGGGGGGAAAATTCCCCTCGTCAAATTTCCCCTTCGGAGATTTGACGGGGGGACGTTTCGGCACATTGACACTTTAGACCCATGTTGTTGCAAAAAAAAAACTATCTCCAAACTCCGGTCTAAACACATGCTTTTCGTGCAAGGCTCGTCAAATTATGAGGCGCTGGAGAAATGCAGCATTCTGCGTTAAGTCCTTATTTCGAACTCTTTTTTTCGCCTTCCGCCCATTGAAAAGCATGCGGAAAGGGCCTTGGAACGCACCTGGTGTCGCCGTGCCGCTGCGTTCTTCCGCAACATTACTGATTTCATCGCCGCCACCATGGGAACGAACGCCGAATGAATGGAAGCACGCACGGTACCGCCGCGTGAAGCCAGCAACAGCTGACGCCATTTTGCGAAGGCCGTCTGCTAGCCAAAGCCGAACGCGGTGTGTCAGATCGCCCGCCTTCGCCGGTGCGCCGCTGGAAAAGACGACGAAGCTGAGACACGCCGACGGTGATTGAGCAAGCAACAGCACCGCGGAACGACTGCAACAGGGGCATTTATTGGGATCAAAGGCGAGAAATAAGCAAGAATAATTTTTATTTGAATCATTACGCGTGATATCCAAGTACGGGACCACATACTTTTGCTGGGTCTTTCCTGTGAACGTTTTACAAAGACACGGGGTGCCGCATTCAGAAAACAGCTCCGTTGCAAAGTATGGTAGCCCTGAAACGGGCCGTTTAGACCGCTACCAGAACCTATAACTGACGTAAGGAGCACTTGACAAGCGGTTGGCGCATAAGTCGTCATTGTGCACGCAGGCGGGTGACGGGCTCAGCGCAGCGGATCACTCGAAGTCACCGGGACCGTCAGAACCCTCGTCCTCCACACTATAGAGAAGGTCCCTTTCGTCGTCGGGGCTGTTGATTTTGGCGGCCGCGGCGACGAACGACTGGAATCTATCAGTGTTTCCGCGCGCCTTCTCTCTCCTCCAAAACATGAACTTTGCAAGGTGACCAGCGAAATGGTGGCTCTCGCACCGTCCAGATGGAAGAGAGTTTTTGACGGGGACCCGGGTGCCCTCCATTGTACTGGCGTGCGCTCCAGCGTTCGGGTCGACAAAGTGCAGCTTGTGGTTGACGGTAAGGTGCGTGAAGCGAGCGTCATTTGCAAGCTTGCGATAGCCAGCCCAACAGTCAGTGATTATTTTTGTTCCAGGACGGACCCACTCGGCTATTAGCCCTTGCAGGGTTTTAGCGTCACGGGTCTCCACGGGAACAAGAAAGCAGCACCCGCTGCCACGCTCCACACCGCCGAAAACCCGCTGGCCAGGCCTTTAATACCCGCGATGGTACTTTCGCCACCCGAACCTACTCTCGTCTAGTTCTACAGTAACGCCTTCGCCGCCAATCATCCCTGAATGCGTAAAGACGCCATTTACCACAACCTCCCGACCAAGGCTCGTCCAATCAGTTATTGTCTTACTTGCGGCATCAGTCTCCCGCTGAATGACGGCGCACGGTAGGTTCTGGAACCAGAGGTAGATGATTTTCATGAGTTGGGGAAGCCTCAGGTGCGATCCCTCGAAAAAGGAACCGCTCCGTACCAAGACCTCGCCCTGGCACTGAACCTAGACCGGCTTCCTCTTGGGCACCTCACAAGTCATCCACACACCGCACCTCCACGAGTAGTCATCCGCAGATCTAGCGCGGCCTTGCAGCGTCATCGCAGCTTCGCCCTCTGGGCACGCGCGAGAACCCAGGAGCAGGCCCATGCCCTGAAGCAAATTAATTGCTTCAAGAGGGGTGTTCATGGCGTCATGAAAACAGCACAAGTTAAACACCATGGCACTGCGATGCTCGCCTCTGGAAGAATAAAGCGCCGAGGGGGCTAAATGAGCAAAACTGCGCGCTGCTTTGCATTAATTTTTTTTATCCGCCATTTTATACCTCGTGACACCATTCTAAGAAACTAATTGGTTAATCGGTCGGACCACACCATCGCGTGACAAAACAAACGCCAATCGTATGACCAGAACGCTTGCTACGGTCGGCATCTTTACAAAGGAGAGACCAGTAGGACACAACAACAAAATGAAATAACAAAGTGAATAAAAATAAAAATAGAAGGAAGCCGTTAGATTCTCGGGCGGCGTGTTCTTTGATGAGAGATGTTGCTCGCAATGTTCCTTGTTTGTTTTCTTTTTTGTTTCTTTACCCTAGAGGATGCCACGACCCTTATTTGAAGCTGATTTGTTAATTCCATAACAAACAACGCTTTGGAACGAAGGAGGGAGGGAGTCTTGGCGTCAGAATTCGACGTAGTCTAAAAAAAAACAATCCCAATGCTAGCTGCGCGGTTCAAACAGACCCGGAGTACGACGCCCGGGCCAGCCCGGGTGCCGGAACCCGTAGTGACGTAATCACCTCCGGCACCCGTTTACGGGAGCAGACGTCGCGGTTTGGTTTGAGCGGCGCGCGGCACGGGCCCCCGTATACGGGAGCTGACGTCACGGCGGCTCCCCAGGCAACCAATCAACGGCTGTCGTCAAGCGGGGTCGTCGCCGCTTGCGCGGGCGAGGCGAGACGCTCTGGACGAGGCAGGCGACACAGCCACGCCAGCCACGCTTCGCGCTCCGTCTAGAGCGGCACTGGCGCCTTGTTTTCGTCGCTTTGTTTCGCGATGGCGTCGTCTCGGCAGGATCCCGGCTACGAAGAGGTACGTCACAAATGCAAGAACTATCAACTAGCGTCGGCTGACTACTTTCGCGGCTGCGTGTGAGCAGTACCTGCGGAGTGTGAAGAAAAAGAAGCGGAAGGCCCTCCGCGAGCTCCTGAAGTCTCGCAAAACGCTCGGCGAGTACGCCACCATCGTGAGACAGATGTACGAAGACCCCGACGGCCGGGTCTTCTTCGAGTGCTTCGAATGTCACGAGCCAGGTAGGGTGTGCTGCCTTTTATTTTGGATTATTTTCATGTTATATATCAAGTGGCGTTCCACGTGGGCCCGCGCGTCGCTCGCAGGAATACTCACGTGGAGCGTGCGCTCCCGCAGTGAAACCACATTTAGATCACTTTTAACGCGGCAGGATCACGAGAGCAGCTTTCGTAACAGTCACACGCTTGTCAGATTTTACTGCGTCTGTGCTATAAAAAAATAGCAATGGCATGCACATGTGCAGCTCATACGACACACTCTTTCTGTTCACAAAACCTGGTCACGGTGTTGTGCTCCTTTGAGTGCATGTATGACCGAAGCCCGTTCTGCTTCCTTGTCCTTTGTGCTAGCTAGGATGTGTGCTTACAAGCTGCTTGTGAGTGAATTCTGCACGAAAGCTCGCGCTGCAGAACCCAGGGATCTTGGGTTCAATCCCCACCCCTGCCCGCTTCGATCTGGATGAGCATCGTATCGGCGTGCGGTCGTGTATCACTACTGCGTGGTGCACGTTAAAGACCCTAGGCTAGCGGTCATACAGTACTGCCTAAAAACTCATCTACAGCGCGTACCGGTGTCGTTGACCATTTTAACCTTTTAAGTGCATCTCACTGCCTTTCCGGTCTCTTTGCAGCCAGCAAGCCAACCACTGCCTGCCTCTACAAACGGCCTTTCTAAAGGCCACTCATATTTGCATTGAAGATGCCGTTTCATCGGGTTGCAACCACCTCCCGTGTCTCTGAAACCATGTGAATAAATTGTTAAAAGCAGTATCGAGTTCTTTCGCTTGTCCTGGTCCTTCTGGTCGCTACGATACCTGTCGTAGATCCAGGGGTACCGCTAAACTAGCTGAATTAATTTATAGGTTTTCTTGCGTACGTCAAACGCAGCGGCAACTTCAGCCCTCTTCGGGGCAGCGGCACTCTTTGCAGCTTCCGCAGCTTTCCTCGCGTCGGAGACGGGCGGGAAGTCAAGCACGGAGCGTGTGAGTGGTGTGAGGCAATTGCACGCGGAACCACGCGAACGCCGGTGGCAAGGAGGGCGGAGGAGGGAATCGCGCCGCGCTGATTGGCCGCGGAGAAAATACGGAAACCTACGTCACGACCCGGGAAGGAGAAAGTTGAAAATTTTTCAACTCCTGACCCGGGTGCCGGAGGCCGTAATTACGTCACCGCCCGTACGGAGGGAGCGCTGACGTCACTACGGGTTCCGGCACCCGGGCTGGCCCGGGCGCCGTTCTCCGGGCCTGTTTGAACCGCGCCGCGCTTCAAACAGGCCCGGAGTAGGGCGCCCGGGCCAGCCCGGACGCCGGAACCCGTAGTGACGTAATCACCTCCGGCATCCGTTTACGGGAGCTGGCGGCACGGTTTGGTTTGAGCGGCGCGCGGCCCGGGCCCCGTCTACGGGAGCTGACGTCACGGCGGCGCCCCAGGCAACCAATCAACGGCTGTCGTCAAGCGGGGTCGTCCGCCACGTCGCCGCTTGCGCGGGCGCGCTCCGGGCGTCAAGGCTGTCCGGGCAACACGTCCGGGCCTCCGGGCTCCGTGCACTGGCGCGGGCGCCTCGTTTTCGTCGCTTTGTTTCGCGATGGCGTCGTCTCGGCAGGATCCCGGCTACGAAGCTCGTATTGCCTCACTTATGCACCTTTGTGTAGTGAGGTACGTCGCAAATGCAAGAACTATCAACTGGCGTCGGCTGACTACTTTGGCGGCTGCGTGTGAGCAGTACCTGCGGAGCGTGAAGAAAAAGAAGAAGCGAAAGGCCGTCCGCGAGCTCCTAAAGTCTCGGAAAACGCTCGGCGAGTACGCCACCATCATCGTGAGACAGATGTACGAAGACCCCGACGGCCGGGACTTCCTTGAGTGCTTCCGAATGTCACGAGCCAGGTAGGGTGTGCTCCTTTTTATTTTGGATTATTTTCATGTTATATATCAAGTGGCGTTCCACGTGAAACCACGTTTATATCATTTTTTAATGCGGCAGGATCACGAGAGCAGCTTTCGTAACAGTCACACGCTTGTCAGATTTTACTGCGTCTGTGCTACAAAAAAAAAAAAAAAGCAATGGCATGCACATGTGCAGCTCATACTGCACACTCTTTCTGTTCACTAAATCTGGTCACGGTGTTGTGCTCCTTTGAGTGCATGTATGACGGAAGCAGGGGCGGATGAAGGAATTTCCGGAGGGGGGGGGGTCAGGTGTTGTTTGACGTATCATATGTTTAAGACCCCCCCTCCCCTCCCCCGTTTCCACACCCTAAATTTTTACAAATGCAGAAATCAAGAGAGGAGCCAGGACATCCGGACCCCCCCCCCTCTAAATCCACCCCTAGACGGAAGCCCGTTGTGCTTCCTTGTCCTTTGTGCTAGCTAGGATGTGTGCTTACAAGCTGCTTGTGAGTGAATTCTGCACGAAAGCTCGCGCTGAGAACGCTGCAGAACCCAGGGATCTTGGGTTCAATCCCCACCCCTGCCCGTTTCGATCTGGATGAGCATCGTACCAGCAGACGTTAGTGTTTCACTACTGCGTGACGGGTGTTAAAGACCCTAGGCTAGCGGTCGTACAGTACTGCCTAAAAACTCTCATCTACAGCGCGTACCGGTGTCGTTGACCGTTTTAACCTTTTAAGTGCCGGATGTAGCTCACTCGCACAATGGTTGCAGCCAGGCATGTAGCCAGGATTTTGTTTTCGGGGGGGGGGGGGGGGGGGGGGAGGGCGGGGGCGGGGGCGCTTATGGCAAAATATGAGGGAAAGGGAGAGGAGGCCCCAGCAAAATAGAAGGCTACGTGCCTGGTCGCAGCACGTCTGGTTTGAGCCTTTCTACTCCTACTCACTTTTTTACTCTATCACCGAGACCTGTAGCTCTCAAGTTATGGGCAGCGTTCCTGGCGAGCCATACGGGGTATTAAGTATCGTTCCCGCTCTGTGACATCACGTGTAAATTTGGGAAAGAAAACATCAGGAGGAGAAGCTGCAAGAAGCGTCCCTTAGATTTCGAACGGACGCTGAAGGTGTGAGCGGCATTCTTGTTTTGTTGGTTTAAATTTGTTTACTTTCTTCGAAGGCTCTCTTACTGCACATGAACAGGCACCCACACACAGCTGCCTGAAAGAGTCCACACTACCAAGTAACTACTGCCACATAACAATTTTGAATTGCATTTATTTGAGTAGGTGCACATATCCTCAGACTCTGCCGTCTTGCAAGAACCAACGTCTCAGCTGAGGTGGTGGTTCTAGCAAGCTTGCCGGCTTCAGGTAAAGCTCTTCCACAGTGGGCTTTGTATGTCAACAGTTGACGTGTGTCTGCGAGTTTTCAATTCCCATATTGCATGTAGCTGATGGGTGGACTAGTATAGTCTCTAGAGCAGTTAATGCAACACTTTTTTGTATTTCTAGATTTGACTGTCTCCTGGCCCTCGTTGCTCCATTGTTGAGCAAGCAGGCCACCAACAGATAACACCATCTCTGCAGGGGAAAGGCTATGCGCCTTTCTATGGTAAGACCATCTGGTATTTCTCACTGAAATCTTAATTTTCAACCTTCTCTATATGATGCTCAACCATAGCTGTCACCTACGCTCTGTTACCTCGCTAACCCCTAACAGCATCCTCCCACGCAATTAAACTATGCTCGCTACGTATTTCTGGTTATAGTGCGATTAACAAAGGGATTGGAGCCTTTAAAGAAATACTGAAACAACAATTGAAATATACCTCTGTTATCTTCTGAAATAGGATCAATATAATCAATAATCGTAAATAGTATGGATATTATAAATAATGTCCTATTTCCAACTTCAACAAGCAAGCCTTGTTTAATCCACTGCACGTAACGCTTATCGGGAAAGACAAAACACGTCCATCGGCTCTGACGGTGTTCGAAGTAGCCGACAATAAAAAAAGGTGTCCACAAGATTCCTACTGATCTAAAGGGAATTATTTTCGCCTGCACCTTGTATGGGAAGCGGGCAGTAAATTCAAATCAAGGGGTGACATAAAGAGAATTGTGGGTAGCTGTCAACTGACTGGAAGCATTTTTGCTGAAGGTGCAGTGCTTGTGGCTAGCACCTGTTGTTTGAACAGAGTTGCAAGTTCTACTGCCCTTCACGCCAATGTACAGTGCCAACCGGTGTTTTCAGCCCTGGCAACAATCAAGATAAAGAAATGATCACGTCACCATGTGGGACCAGACCTCTAACTAGGATTTTATGAAATCGCAAAGATAGTGCAGGCGCACCACTTGTCGCACTGGTGATCTCGCATACTTTTTTTTTGCGGGGAAAGCATACTTAAGTGCAAATAGTTTTTATTAATTTTTAATAAACAGTGCCTACAAGACAGAAGATATTAACATCACCCGTCGCTGGGTGATGTTAATATCTTTCAGGGGTCGTGGGCTTGAAAAGTTTGCGCACCTCTTCTCTAGGTCAGGGGTGGCCAAACTGACAGTACTCAAGAGCTAGGACACAATAGCTTGTTCGCTCATTTGCAGGACCTCGTGGAGCATCTGAGGACACTTGCCACCACAGTGTTTGTCTTCAAAGTGCTGCCGCGGTGCTGGGTGGACCCCCAGGACGAGCGCAGACGGTTGGCGCTGAACCGGAAGCTGGCGAAAGGCGTAAAGGGCATGGCGGACGTGGTCGCCATCAACCCGGATGTAAGTTGTCTGTAGCCCGAGTCATGTAATTTTCGGTGCTAAAGTAGAGGTCATGTATGCTCTAGAATTTAGTCCTTCGAAATGGGCCTAGCTACGGGTTGATGGTACGTCTGGTCGGGATAAAATTCAGTATTACACATTAAAAGAAATTACTTTTGAAGGGAGAACGAGTCTGGCTACTCAGCCACTGGTACTTGTCACCATTTTTCTTGGTGACGTTTCGTGCTCCTCCGAAGCGGTGGACAGTATTATCTTTTTCACCAGCAACCTCGAGCTGCAGTTAACGTGAGAGTTATTCCGTCACAAAGGTTTGCTCGCTTCTCCCGTCAAAAAGGATGCGTGCGGGAGTTCTTTGCTGTCTCCTCACTGCCCCACCTGGGGTGTTGGGAGTAGCACAGTAGGAGTTTTGTTGCTCTTGCCAGTGGCAAAGTGGGACTCGATTGCGGTGCAGTTACTTAGCTTCCAGTATCGGTCACACAGTTCAGTGACATGCCTCCACCGCCGTGAGGAGCGAGCCGCACACCACCGTTGGTCGAACAAAAGCAAGAAGGTGACAATACTTATTTACATGGCATGCAATTTCCTCTGCTACCATGGCATCGGCAGTAATCACAGGGTCCTCCGTACAGTTCGCGCCAGTGTTCAAGAGAAAGGGCCGGTGTTAGCCCCAGGCACCGGGGCCGCAGACAGGTACATGCAGCTAACCCGCTTGCGTCATACTCCAATGCGTTCTTGCTATTTTTAGGAAAAACAGGAGTTGGCGGAATGTCGGAAATTGGCCCTGTGAAGGTGCAAGTCTTTTGACCACCTAAGTGGCACAGACATTTTGTTGAACTGTCGCCACTGAACGGTGTGACGGGTTGCATGCCCATTGTAACACGAGGGATGAAAATGTCGTCAAATATACAAGTGAGGGAGCTAAACTCCATATTGAAGGTCACGTGACTTCGATAAAATCTCTTTCCCCTGTTTTAACCATGATGAATGTTGGTACTGTTTATGTGATGCTCGCTTACCAAGTGGCTTATGTTTACGCTCTGGAGAGCACTGCAGTAACGAGAAGGGGAGAGGGAACTTTGTAAAAAAAAAAATGCTTCTTCGTGTTACTACGTTGTCCGAGGTCAGCCTCGCCGCAGGTTTCAGACCAGCTAACAAGTCGTTTGAGGGGCCCTTTAAGGGAAATTAGGGATTTAGTGTTTCTGCCATTTCATAGCAGAAACACATATTCTTTTGCACTCATTCTTTTCTTTTCACTGCCATTGTGCATATTTAATGGAATAATTTTACATGTGTGCTTTCTGCAGTTTTCATGAATGGGGAAAGGAAGCCAAAGCGCGACCACTTTGCCAGCGACGGCTACCACGTCTCGCGCTTCGTTGGCATCGGGGCACTCAGCTGACTGATAAAGGTGGCGGCGAGGAACAGGCTCGGGGCCCGCTGGGTCGGGGACAGACCCCGATTGGAGATCACGGAGCTCTACGAGTGCTGCCACTGCAGAGCTAAAGGGCACAAGGCATGGGCGTGCCTAAACTTCCGAAATCTCCAATAATCGTGGTATGTTACTGTAGGACTCCTTGCAAAATTTTCTCCATCTTCCGGCATTCTGTCAAATCTGTTTAAACGGGGTAGCTTTACTTGCTGCTGCTGTTGGGACCTCCACTGAGCTGAGCCTTAACTACTAACCTTGCTGCCTTATAATCACACATGTCTAACGACGTTGGTTGGCATCGTACAGCTTCGCTCGTGCACAGTCCTACCATTGCTTGGCTCTGAATGCACAGGATTCTGGTCTTCCCTTTTGTGTTCTTAACGTCTCTTCTCGTTGTGCGTGTTCGAGCAGTCTCGGATAGCATTTATTTTGTGTTCCTTAGAAGCCATCCCCGCAAATTTAGATGAAGGGGACCCGAAGCATTCAGTCATGCAGTGGCAGGTGATCCGGGATAGGGTGCCTTCATGTGCGCTTCGCTTAGGGTGATGCCAACTGCCTGTTTACCTTTCCCAGTCCCTCTCTCACCGCCATTTTGGTTCTCCATTGTTTTGCCGTGCGCTGGAAAGTGGCCTTTGTGTCTATAGGTCGCCCCTCCGAGGGGAAGAACGCTAATCCTCCTCCTCGCCCCCCCCCCCCCCCCCTGTGGCTTCCACAGCGCTAGGCAAAACTTCTGAGATAAGCTGCTTGCTGCCGGGAGGGCTGTAAGCCCCACGGATTATAGCAGAAAACCAAAATGGTCGCCGGTCTGTCAGTGGGTGGTATGACGAAGAATGGCACCACCCTAGCAAAGCGCACATGAAGGCTCCCTAGTTTGGGATATTGAGGTACACGAATCCTTTGCTTCTAGACAGCAAGGGCACTTTGCAGGTGCACTCGGTAGTGCTCGTAGATGTACTGTCGGAAGCAATATGAGAGTGAACACCTGCTCTAATTCTTGCTAGGTACACAGCTCCCCCATACTTCATTAAGTCTCAGCCTGCCAGATGATACGTAGATTGGGGTCTAAAGTTTGCATCTCTAACATTTGACTGGACAATAAATTGTTAAAAACCTGTACAGAAATACAAAAGTGTAGACATCTGTTCACCCTCATATTGTTTGTGATAGTACCTGTGCAACTGCGGCACTTTATTTCCTTCTTTACCATATTCGCAGTCGCTTATTTCAGTTAGCGCCTTCGGTGGGCACATAGCTTGCATATAAGGTGAAACTAGGCACTAAATCCGGTTTCCAGAGTACATAAATTTCCAAACTCCCTGTCTGAAGCGCGTCAGGCACCGCCATCTTGGGTCTATGCACAGACGGAGGAGTGCTGAGCTAGCCGAGCTGTAGCCGGCGGCCAGCGACAGAAGGGCCGCTCTACCCAAGATGGTGGCGTTGAATAAACACTATGATAATAGCAACTCACGTGACTGCCACTGTCCAATGATGCCGTAGCGAGCCAGAATCTCATTAGATAGAACGACTCTATCGTTCGAAAATATTTTGTGGGTCGCAGAGTGCCTGAGGCATCAGGTAACACATTATGTATAAAAAAAAAAAAAGAAAATGAACAAATGAGTTGCTCCATTACAATTGTAGTGAACAAGCATGCCCTCAAAGCCGGAAGCGGAGCACATTTGCTTATGAATAACATCCCACTGCCTTTCCGGTCTCTTTGCAGCCAGCAAGCCAACCACTGCCTGCATCTGCAAACGGCCTTTCTAAAGGCCACTCATATTTGCATTGAAGATGCCGTTTCATCGGGTTGCAACCACCTCCCGTGTCTTCGAAACCATGTGAATAAATTATTAAAGCAGTATAAACGAGCTGAGCATTTCTGAAGACTGAACTCGGCATTCCTTCAGGCAGGCATCGAAATTCCATGCCTCAATGAGCTGGGTGTTCGTGTATCAGTAGGAGTATGTGTGACAGGCACAAAACTTGTATAAAGGTTGCAGCTTCGAGATCCTATATATTCCGCCCATGGATGCACAGGCGCGGCCAGAGTTTTATACAGCACAGAACCGGCGTTTGAACTGCATTGACGTGCAGCAGCACTAGCTCGAACATATAGGCGTTGCCTAATCATGTAAGACTTACTGGTCTTTGTCATCCCATGCATTAGTGGACGCATAAGCAAAGTTCTCACGCTCCTTATAATTCTGGGCGCGCCTGTGACTGAGGGCCCATCGAAACTAGACGATACAGTTAGTAACAGTATTGAAATGGCTTTATTCCATGCAGTCCCAGGCAGCCTATGAGATGATTCCACAGGTAAGGATATGAAGTCTGTTTCTGCAGTCTTCACCCCTCGACCAAGGCTCGTGCCTGAAACTGGAAAAAGAAATAGAACCATCAGGCACACAATACAGAACTCTACTGTTGATGAACACCCAGTTTACCAAGAAAACTAGCGAGAGTAATCAAATTAGGCGTGTCCTTCCTGGACATGGACCTTACTGCCTGCACATTCAAAGCAAAATCCAGCACATGCAGTTCAACGATAAAGTAAAGCCAGCTGTGATTAAGGAATGCCCAAACTGCACCGTAGTGCGCACACGCTCCAAGAACACCGTGCCTCGGCCACGCATGCATCCATGCAATAAACCAGGCTTTCGAACCCAATAATATTCTACAAGTGATGCTTTGTGAAACATCTCTCACATTTAAGAAAGTGCAATGCTTGCATGACAGAAGCAAAGGCAAAAGTAAGAAGTACTACCCAAAAATTGGACGAATACTGGAAAAGTTGAAAACTAGGGCCGACGCTATTTTTAAGAAGCCGATGTGCCGCTCGCAAGTAAAAAAAAAAAAAAAAAGTTTCGTACGATAAAGGCGCATTCGCGAGTTTTATCGCGCAAGAGCTCGTTCCCAGAAATAATGTGAAACTATTTCAAGTTCAAATTTTCGCACGATGTCAGATTGTTTTCCTTCCGGCACACACGCGTGTGCCGGAAGAACGTGGGGTATGCGCTTGCCTGCAGGTTGCCCAAGCATCATCTTGGTTTTGTACAGACCTGGCGTGTGCAGCGAGCAATAAAAGGAAGCATACGCGCCATGGTCGAGTCGTGTGCGTTGGAATGCCTATCACGAGTATGTAAATCGCCAAATGTTTCACGGAATGACCACGGCCGTTTCGATCACTCATAAAAGGACATGAAGAAAAAAAAAAAAACCTACATAACACGCCGCGCCAAAAGCACAAAGACGTGCACGCTAAGTTAGGAAAGGTTGCGTTAAAAACATGCCCGCAGAACGGATAAAAATGCGTACTTACGGTCCGCGATGTCTTCCCACGAGTTCTTTCGCCTGTTCTGGTCCTTGTGGTTGCTACGATGCCTGTCGTAGAGCCAGGGGTACCGCTAAACTAGCTAAATTAATCTATAGGTTTTTTCGGGCACGTCAAACGCAGCGGCAACTTCAGCCCTCTTCGCGGCAGCGGCACTCTTCTTTGCAGCTTGAGCAGCTTTCCTCGCGTCGGAGACGGGCGGGAAGTTCATCGGCGCAGCCATCCTTGCAAGCAAGCACGGAGCGTCTGAGGCATTTGCACGCGAACGCCGGCCGCCGGCAACGCCGGTGGCAAGGAGGGCGGAGGAGGGAAGCGCGCCGCGCTGATTGGCCGCGGAGAAAATACGGAAACCTACGTCACGACCCGGGACGGAGAAAGTTGAAAATTTTTCAACTCTTGACCCGGACGACGGAAGCCGTAATTACGTCACCGCCCGTACGGAGGGAGCGCTGACGTCACTACGGGTTCCGGCACCCGGGCTGGCCCGGGCGTCGTACTCCGGGTCTGTTTGAACCGCGCTTCGGCGAGGCCTCATGACGCCGCCGACGACCGTTAGGCTATTTATTTTGTTTCTTTAGATTT
>JABSTQ010002997.1:0-23025 GCA_013358835.2 Ixodes persulcatus
GGTAAGGATGAGCAGGTTCAAGGCTTTATTGTGGTAACACACATTCTCAAACAGCATGTCTCGCAGCAACCACTAGACACCGCTTCTCCTTCAACTGGAACTCGAACCCCACCTAGGTCAACTCCTGTGGGGGTAAGAATGAGACAATTGAGACTATGGTCCTTGTAACACAAATCTATCAAACAGCCGTACCGGCCACATCGGTCGCAGAGCTCGCCTGGGTTCTCCGGGGTCCAGGATATGCCCCGAGCAACAGGGGTAAGATTGAGCAGGTTCAAGGCTTTCTTGTCGTAACAAACATCGTTCTCAAACAACATGTCTCGCAGCAACCACCAGACACCGCCTCTCCTTCAACTGGAACTCGAACCCCACCTAGGTCAACTCCTCTGGGGGTAAGAATGAGACAATTGAGACTATGGTCCTTGTAACACAAATCTATCGAACAGCCGTACCGGCCACATCGGTCGCAGAGCTCGCCTGGGTTCTCCGGTGTACAGGCTGTGCCCCGAGCAACAGGGGTAAGATTGAGCAGGTTCGAGGCTTTCTTGTTGTAACACACATTCTCAAACAACATGTCTCGCAGCAACCGCCAGACACTGTCTCTCCTTCAACTGGAACTCGAACCCCACCTAGGTCAACTCCTGTGGGGGTAAGAATGAGACAATTGAGACTATGGTTCTTGTAACACAAATCTATCGAACAGCCGTACCGGCCACATCGGTCGCAGAGCTCGCCTGGGTTCTCCGGTGTACAGGCTGTGCCCCGAGCAACAGGGGTAAGATTGAGCAGGTTCGAGGCTTTCTTGTCGTAACACACATTCTCAAACAACATGTCTCGCAGCAACTGCCAGACACTGCCTCTCCTTCAACTGGAACTCGAACCCCACCTAGGTCAACTCCTGTGGGGGTAAGAATGAGACAATTGAGACTATGGTCCTTGTAACACAAATCTATCGAACAGCCGTACCGGCCACATCGGTCGCAGAGCTCGCCTGGGTTCTCCGGCGTACAGGCTGTGCCCCGAGCAACAGGGGTAAGATTGAGCAGGTTCGAGGCTTTGTCGTCGTAACAAACATCGTTCTCAAACAACACGTCTCGCAGCAACCGCCAGACACTGCCTCTCCTTCAACTGGAACCCGGACCCCCCTCTGGTCAACTCCTGTGGGGGTAAGAATAAGACAAGTGTGACATACTATGGTCATTGCAACACGGATCTATCAAACAGCCGTACCGGCCCCATCGGTCGCAGAGCTCGCCTGGGTTCTCCGATGTCCAGGCTGTTCCTCTTACAACAGGGGTAAGATTGAGCAGATTCAAGGCTTTATTGTGGTAACACATATTCTCGAACAGCATGTCTCGCAGCAACCACTAGACACCACCTCTCCTTCAACTGGAACTCGAACCCCACCTAGGTCAACACCTGTGGGGGTAAGAATGAGTCAATTGAGACTATGGTCCTTGTAACACAAATCTATCGAACAGCCGTACCGGCCACATCGGTCGCAGAGCTCGCCTGGGTTCTCCGGTGTACAGGCTGTGCCCCGAGCAACAGGGGTAAGATTGAGCAGGTTCGAGGCTTTCTTGTCGTAACACATATTCTCAAACAGCATGTCTTGCAGCAACCACTAGACACCGCCTCTCCTTCAACTGGAACTCGAACCCCACCTAGGTCAACTCCTGTGGGGGTAAGAATGAGTCAATTGAGACTATGGTCCTTGTAACACAAATCTATCGAACAGCCGTACCGGCCACATCGGTCGCAGAGCTCGCCTGAATTCTCCGGCGTCCAGGATGTGCCCCGAGCAACAGGGGTAAGATTGAGCAGGTTCAAGGCTTTCTTGTCGCAACACACATTCTCAAACAACATGTCTTGCAGCAACCGCCAGACACTGCCTCTCCTTCAACTGGAACTCGAACCCCACCTAGGTCAACTCCTGTGGGGGTAAGAATGAGACAATTGAGACTATGGTCCTTGTAACACAAATCTATCGAACAGCCGTACCGGCCACATCGATCACAGAGCTCGCCTGGGTTCTCCGGCGTACAGGCTGTGCCCCGAGCAACAGGGGTAAGATTGAGCAACTTCGAGGCTTTCTTGTCGTAACAAACATTGTTCTCAAACAACATGTCTCGCAGCAACCACCAGACACTGCCTCTCCTTCAACTGGAACCCGGACCCCCCTTTGGTCAACTCCTGTGGGGGTAAGAATGAGACAAGTGTGACATACTATGGTCATTGTAACACGGATCTATCAAAACAGCCGCAACGGCCACACCTGTCGCAGAGTTGGCCTGCTTTATCTGGTGCACTTTCTCCATCAACTGTCCTGGGGGTAAGAGCGGGGCTGGTTTCAGTTGTCATAGTCTTGAACGCTATAACCTGACAAGAATATATCCTTTGATCGTTTTTCCAGAGTGACACTTCAGAGACAGAAACACCGTCCAAAAGGCGCCGACTTGTATGTATTTTATGTCAACATTGGAAAAACATTCCTTTAAGGGATCCTCATTCATTTACTTTTAGGCAACAGCAACTTCAGAGAGACGGCCAGGTGGACAACAGATACTAACTGCTGCAGAGCATGGTTACTCGTGCCGCATCACACCAAGGACGGGACTTAGAATTGCAAAGAAGCGACTTGGAACTGCGAAGCGCAAACTATATGCCACCACAAAAAGGCTTAAGAGAGCAACCAAGAAACTTGTCGACTTAAAGACAGTCATCACTGAGATGAAGAAGAGGAATCTTCTGTCGGAAGATCTGGAACAGAAACTTGATTCATTTGGTGAGCTACCCAACGAGCTGCTACAGTCCTGGAAGGCAAATAAAAAGAGAGCCCCCTCTGGAAGAAGGTATAGTGAAAAGATGAGAAAGTTTGCCTCAACACTGCACTATCACTCTCCAAAGGCGTATGCTTACTTGGCAACCATCTTTCCAATGCCAAGCATTCAGACACTTCGCACATGGCTCAAGGTTGTTGATGGTTGGCCGGGGTTTACCCACGAAGCCATTGAACACCTCAAGAAAACCCATGAAAACACAAGTGAACGAGAGAGGTTGTGCAGCGTCATGCTCGATGGAATGAGCATCAGAAAAAAAATTGACCTCGACAGCAAAAGCGGCCGTCTCATTGGGTATGTTGACTTCGGATGTGGCCAGAGCCCAGACGATACTGATGATGCCCCCTCCGCAACCGATGCTCTGGTGCTCATGGCAGTGGGAGTTGCAGCACCATGGAAGATCCCTATTGGCTATTTTTTAGACAATGGACTTTCTGGTGAAGTGCTTAAGGGCATAATTACTGAAGCAATTCTGCTGCTCGCAGAGTGCAATCTTGAAGTTGTAGCTGTTGTATGCGATGCACTGTCATCAAATGTAATGATGGGCAAGCTGTTTGGTTGCCTCATCCATGAGACCGACGTGGACAGCTTCAAAACATCATTTCCTCATCCGAAGGACCCAGCCCAGAAAATCTTTCTCATCTTTGATGCGTGCCATGGCTTGAAGCTCCTCAGAAACCTCTTTGGGGATAAGAAATACCTGACCACGAAGTATGGGGTAAGAAGGTAATGTTGAATTAATATGTATCATGGCTCATTGTTCCTTTTTATCACTGCAGCTCATCCAGTGGCACTTCATTGAAGACCTTCAGAGGTTTCAGGAAATAGAGGGTCTCCGGGCAGGAAATAAACTCCGCAGAGCACATGTTGAATACTACCGCCAAATTATGAAGGTGCGCTTGGCGGCGCAGACTCTCAGCTCTTCTGTGAGCAAGGCCTTGGAACTTGGTCGAAAGCTCCAACTTCAAGAATTCCGAGGCAGTGAAGCGACGTCGAAGTTCATAGCAGATGTGGACCAGTAAGTTTATAGAAAAGTATAGCTATACTCCGAGTCAGAAGTTGTGTGCAGCGCAGTCAAAGCTAATGGTTTCCCTTTCCAAATGCGGCTGTAGTTAGGGAGGGAAAGGGTGATTTCCTTAAAAATTACCTTTTCCCTTCTTGTTAACTAGAGGCACATTTAGAAGAAGGGAAAGGAGAACCCTCAGTTTTTATTGGTGATGGGCCGAACTTTTGCCGAACCGAAAGTTTGGCGCTGAATCTTGGGATTCGGCAAGGCCGAACTTTAAAGTAATTGCCGGACAATGTTTTAACTACCTCGTTGCATCACTGGAAAGGTCCAGGAAAGGTCAAATGAAAATCACGTTATCCAGAATGTACCGCATCATTTGTCACTTGCGCAGTGGACTACGTAAGTTACTGGTCAATCTTTTATTCTTGAGGCAGAAAATATTGAAGAGCACCAGGCTCGCTCACAAACGCACAGTTACCGTGTTGCCCACTCCACAACTTGCTGTAACCGCTGGTTGCACTACACTGCACTATGGTAACCGCACGACTGCACGGCGTCCATTTGCAATCCATGACCCTGTCGCATTCTCGAGCCTGCGCAGACGTTTGCCGAATTTTGCCAAATCTTTACTGAACTTTCCTTCAAAAGTTCGGCATTTGCCGAACTTTGGCGAATCTGAAGTTCGGCAGATTCGGTCCATCACTAGTTTTATTTCACTGCGCATGACTTCTTACGCGGGTATATGTATCACACGTGATTAATGATACAAGGAAAGAACGGGACGAAAAATGAGACTGGAGAAGTCTCACCTGGTTCGAAATTACAAATGTACAATTCACTTGTATCTTATATACTGCAGGTATCATGACTGATGCTACTCTGTTCCCTTCTTTTTAGAGCATTTGACCTGCTAAATTCCCACAACCCAAGGGCAATGGGCTTCAAAGCGCCACTTAGACAAACCTTGTTCGAGAGCCAAAAGAAGAAGATGGTCACCTTGTCTGAGACGTTGATGTCCATACAGCTTCCATCAGGGAAACCAGTTGTTGAAGATGGAAGGCGCATGTCTGTCATAAGCATGGCATTCACCCTGAAGAGCGTCGCTGAGCTTGCAGATGCTCTGTTTCAGAGGGACATGTGCAGGTAAAAGCTGAAACTCATTTGATTAATTTGTTGTGGCAGTTTGAATTTCATAACATTTTTCGTGTCATTTACCAAATGCAGATACATCTGCACATACCGTCTGAGTCAGGATCATCTGGAGATGTTCTTCAGCTGTGTCAGACAGCGCGGCGGTTGGAACAACAACCCTTCTGCTGTGCAGTTCCGCCATGCTTATCGCTGTCTGCTGGTGCATGCAGATGTGAAGGCACCAACAACTGCAAATGTTGCTCCTGACATGGATGGAATCACTGCATTGAGGCACCAAGGCAACCTGTCGAAGGAAAATGATGAGGCAGAAGAGGTAGACCCGCTGCAACTGGACACATTTCCGAGCTTTGCTGACCATGACTACCTTGGTGCAACCCACGGTTTAACCGAATTCAGTGCAGAGATTGTCCAGTATGTAGGCGGATTTATTGTGCGGGTTGTGTCGAAGAAGGTGACATGCTCAGAATGCCTTGACATCCTTGTTGACGATCATGTGACAAGCCTTCTGGTTTTCATAAGAAACAATGGAGGCTTGATCATGCCATCTTTGTTTGTACGTCATGCCTTGAACTGTGCAGAGTCGACATTCAGGCATGAAACTAAGAAACCACAAAAGGCTACAGTACAACGCCTTGTTCTCAACGCTTTTCAGAGCTTTGTTGTGAAACATCAGGGGAGCTTGTCACAGGCAGGACACTATAAGGACAGTCCCCAACATGTAATCACACTGACAAGGCTAATCCTAAAGGAGTACATGACCCTTAGACTTCGAGAGCTATGCAAAAGGCTCACCGAAAAGAACAGGGGGGCTTATGTCCGAGCCCAGTTGACAAAGCAGATTTTGTTTAAGAATCAGTGAGGAAGGAAGCCCAGTAGGATGGCATCGTGTTATTAAAAGTCCATTCCTGGGCTTGTTTGTTTATCATAGTTGTCCTGCCTACTTCAAGTCCCTGTCTTTTTTGCACTATTTCATATTTTTAGCGTTATGTTATGCACATGTTGTAGCAAATTTTTTTTTTTTTTTATAGTTTGAGTGCGGTTGTAATTATGTATCTGTTTGCAACATAATTTTTAAAGGACCAGTGTAGAACTTGTGCCTCCTGCATTTTATTTGTGCCATTGTGCGATGATATACAGATAGAACTATGCTACAAAATCAACATTATTTTTACGTTATAATTACCTATGTTATAAGGTTCAAATTGTTTTTTTTTTGTTGCTTTTAGGTGGTTTTGTTCACGTCGGTTCACTGTGGACTTCCCTATGAAGGTTAAAATGATGTGTACTTATTCTATTTATATGTAAGTGTAATAAAACTCTTTCTTTTTTATTTTATTACACAAACACTTTTAGCCTACCTTGTGTTCGAGTAGCGGAACCTGTTTTCTTTCAGCGTCTCGTTTCCGTGTTGCGGATTGTTTTTGTGCTGTTTTGCATATTCATTTGACTTGCAAGTAAACAAATGGAACGCGATTCGCCGATTTCTTTCGAGGTGCGCCCGACGGACCATCCAATGCACCACCCAACGCATTTTAGAGACGGTAAGGTACTATATAGGTATTATTATAATAGGTCCGTTCGATTCGGCAGCAAGTTCGGAACTAGAGTTCAGTCGGAGTTCGGACGAGTGTAGGAGTCGTGCATAGGCGGATTGCACGACACCTACGCTTTTCTGAGCTCGGAGTGAACTAATTCTGAACTTTCTGGCCGAATCAAACAGACCTAATAGATCTATATGTAAGAAACCAACCTGACGCAACCGCCGACTGCCCAAAATGCCGGTGATCGAGGCCGATACGTGGTCAATAGGCAAACGTTTTACCCATTGTGCGGCGCCCGATGGAACGAACCATTCAAAGCAAAAGACGAAATATAACTTTTCCATAGACCATAGCTATCAAGCAACTTTAAAGTGACAAATCATTTGTATTACCAGAGAGAAACTCGCGGCAGCAACAGTTAAAGCTCAGTATCGCAGCGGAGGGGTGGAGGCACTCATCTCCATTTTGACAACAAACAATGTTGCTATGATCCTTAGGAAAACCGTGAAATCTAGCAGATAAGGCTAGTTGGTAACCATGTGTGGGCCCCCGAGGGTCTGCCTGCATGCTCCGCCGCTTGCGGCAGCCAGAATGCATAGGAAAATGGCGGACCTTTTCCTCTAGTTTTAGTATGTACGATCTCTATGGTTGCCACTGACCGTTGGGGTTCCGCAGGCTTCGAGAATCGCTTCCTCTTTACGTTTTAGCCGTTTTAGCAGATATTTTAGACATCTTCCTTACGAATACCGTGTTCAAGAATAGCAAGCGATGACTGAGAGCTGGGAGACGCTGCGTCTTACCAACGCAAGTTACGGACAGTCCATGATCGACTACTGCGAGCACCGGTGAGCAATGTTATTTTGTTTCTGCGAAGTGCGCCGCTGTTTCTAACTTTGTCGTGTATCATGTGCTTGCTAAGCCATACTTGATTCTAACAATGCTTCTGGCCGGTGTTATTTCTGTATTTGAAAAGAGCGTACCTTCTTCAAAATGTATGCCTCGATCCGCAGAGTGAGAAAGATTCGCGTGCGGCGGAACCGAAAAACTGTTCTAGGCGCCGTTCTACGACGTTCGTCCGACGACGCTTTTGCGGAGCGTTCGAGTGCAGTCTGACGGCAGTTCAAGCAATCACAGGTCATGCTAGTTCTGACGTGTGGTCTCAACAGCCGCTCGCCACCGATTTGTTTCATAAAGCGGGAGCTAGAAAAACGTTACAAGAGCGAGCAGCATGATTTCTTGCCTACGCTGATGCCGGGAGGCACTCACTCGATCGAATGACGTTTTAGCGAACGCCCACGTTTCACCGAATGACACTTTAGCGAATAGTCGGACGCCGCGAAGCGGCGTTTTCGGGTAGGCGAAGTGGGTTCACATTTTTGTAATGAGCCGCCACAGACTGTCGCCGTGAAGTGGCGTAAGCGCAGCGCGGGGGATGGGTTAACGCGCGCCCCCGTTATTCGCTAAAACGTCGATTCGCTCAAATGTTACTGTTCGCTAAAACGTCATTCGCTCATGTAAATAAAGTGAGTTTGGATGTCACGTTTTTTAGACAAGCAGCAGAGCAGTTAGAAAATGCAAAAGCTTGAAAAAATTCGAAAAGTACCTGAATATTCGATGGAGTTAAAACACTACCGATGTACCAACTCACCCAGTTATTCTTTCTGTCAAAGAATAATAGCCAATAGTAATAAATAAATGCCAACTTTTAATTGGTTACAAATTTGTAATTGATGCCGTACAGCCCTGCCCTGCTCTAGTGCTTTTATGATATCAGGTAATGTGTAAATGCATAGGATGGTTCATAGCTACCGTTTATGTCCGACCTATTATATTGAATCTTTTCTCTAAGAGCTCGAAGTTATATAAAAAAATGCTCATCATAAATAAAGCCGCACCACTGAATGTGCAATAGCGTGTAACGTTTATGTATGTTCTCAGCAAAAGAATATGCATTCAAAAAGGACCAATAGTTGCGTTTCCCCTCTGTTAGAGCTTTTTTCAGGTACACGCAAAAAAGGTTGGTGTCTACATCAAAAAGAGTGGAATTGACATTTCCCGCAGGGCTGGCAGGCCTGACTCAGTTTGGCTGGCAACTTGGAACCTATGGGAACCTGGGGAACTGCACCACAAGAGTAAGAGTGACGCCCACCCTGCACGTCCTCAACGATGGCACCATAAGGAAGGGGGAAGCTGCCCCCAAAGTGAATGCAATGGCAGGTGGGTCGTTACAGTGAACCCCTACACAAATGTTACCGAACAAAAAATCATTAAAAATTTATTAATATTAAAAACAACGAATGGGAATCACATAGTCAAGAAGGAGATGAACACAGCGCTGTGTTGTGTTGCTCTGTTCCCATATTCTTCACAATTTATTTTTAATAATTGTCTACCAACTGGTCCAATCATCAGCACTAGCCAACAAAAGTATGCCGCTATTTTTTCCTCTGCATTAACACTCTGCTTACAGTTAAATCCTACAGTAATGAACAAACAAAAAAATGGGTGGAAGCTAGGCCCGTAGCCAGGATTTTGATTTGACAGCTCCCATGACAAGATGCTATATGAGGGGGATGGGGGAGAGGAGGCCCCAGAAAAATGAAAGACTTGGGGGGGGGGGAGGGGGGGGGGTGCCCATGCCCCCCCCCCCCCCCCCTGGATGCGTGCCTGGTGCTAGCTAGCAAGCACAGGCTAAACAAGAATAAATTATTCAAGACGGGGTCTTTGAAGGATTAAAAAAACGCAGAGAAGTGTCGCACACAGCGGAGTTCTAATGAACAAAAAATTAATGGGAGACCGAAAAGAGGAAACAGGGGAAGACACGAAGACACAATTTTTGTTCTGCTTACCACCACTCTACAAATGGAATTTCTTAACTGGACCGTACAGCGTTATTGTGTTCACAACCCCTAACATACCCAAGGACAGTGAACGCAAAGGAGCAACATACTAACGTCTGGGTAGATGTGATTAAACAAACAACAGGGCTTTCAACCTTGGGCTTTCAACCTAGGAAGCCCTTGGGCTTTCAACCTAGGAAGTAAAAATTATCATGCACAACATCACTTTCAAAGACAAAGGCATCACACTTGTTTCTAAAATAAATATAGGCCAAGAAACTGCGTCCACTCGATGGCAAAACACAGGGAAGGCATTCAACAGATATCTAGGTTTCATCGTTGTTAATGATTCTTTCAGCATACACTTGTGGTCATTCTCTTTAGTCAAATCCATTTCAGTAGTGTTCCATGAGGGCACAAAATTTTTACATTAGGTTATTTGTTTTGACACATTAGGTTATGTGTTTTGACACAGCTAAAGACAGATCCTTATTTTTCTGCAACGTTTATGCTAAGTTCAACCAATCATTAATGCAGGGTTTTGTCGTAAACGCTTCATAAAAATAAGAATCTGCATCTATAAGTGTGAAATGTTTCTCTACTGAAAGAGCTTTGAACGAAGGAAATGAGCACAAGTTTAAGCTGAAATAATCAATAACAATAATAAAGCATGGAAATGTGTTGAATAAGACTGCTATGTTTTGGCTCTTAGTGTAAGAAGTTACTTGATTTATAACTTTTCTGAAAAACCAGGTTTGGTGTCTGTCTGTTCTTGGAAGCTTGAGTCTTTGTATGATGATTTTTCTTCGGTAGGTTTTAAGCTGAAGGCGTGTTTTTGTATTTTAAAACTGTTTTGTTTTATCACATTTACACAAAGGTTAGTAGGTTGCTTCTTTTTATCCTCGTCCCTTGGGCATGTTAGGGGTCGTCAACAGTCGTGGATAATGAAAGCTGAAATGACTGCGTAATGACTGAAATATACTGGTGGTTGTGCCTCGATGCGAGAAGCTACTGCAGCAGTGACAGATGGTATGAGGACGAGTGTGCCTTGGCTCAGCTTTGCGACCCAGCTTGTTTCTTCGTGTTTAGCAGCACTCCAATGTCGCTCACCTTCACGTGTTTCTACCAACTACCCATGTTGTCGTTGCCTCAATTATATCGTCCTGTGTTCTTTGTCCCAGTCAAATAATATTGCCAGATGCCTCAACAGTCTCACATAATGGTAACTATAAACAAGCCCAGAAACAGCACGTGTGCAGCTGATGGTGCGTAGCAACCTCCAGTTTGCCTGCAGATCAGTCTGCTTGACGTATCTTTTTTCTGGGGGGGGGGATGCCTCGCAACATGACATGTCAAGTTCTGTACCCTGCGGCGGTGGTGAGGAGGGAGTTGTTCTGGGTGCTGGAATACAGATTTGCTTCCTCATGTGGCTTGTGCATTTTGCAGTGGAAGACACTTTAGAGGAATAATGGTAGTCAGCAGTCATATTCCAGCATGCCTGCTGCTCAGCATTTCTGTCAATCTTTTTTTTTACCACAGCTTCCTCGTCTTGTGAGAGCCCTGCAGCAGCCCGTTGTCACAGCACCCCCAGCGTACCAGGGAGGCGTATCAGAACTGGTAGTATGTTAGATTTGAATACGTTTGGATGTTTTAGGTTTTTAAAGGCTTCCCAATAGATGCCTTTTGACGACTTGTGTATTTAAGAGTAACAGAATGTGAATCTGCAGCCAGCAAAGGTAGCAGAAGTTGAAAGCTTTGGAATATACTGAGTAAAAATTCTGCAATGACTGGTGTACACCCGCCTTCGATTTGAAGGTGAATGCCTGGCCGTCGACTGCTCCACACTGTCAGCACCATGACGTGGTGGCCGCGGTGGCTTGCGTGTCTATCACACGCTTCGCTGAGGTTAAACGCTTGGGTCAAACGCTGCTCTCAGCTCAGCTGGTCTCCGTGCAGGATGGGGGAGGAGCCTCTCAGATGGGGGCTGGGGGGCACCCTGTGACTCTATAAACTTTCTTCAAATGTGATATGATTTCTTTCGGCTCGTCAAAGACCAGACACGTAGCCAGGGGTGTGGCCCGAAGTGTCGGGACCTCCTCTTACCCCTTCCCCATCTATGGTGTTTTGTGATGTGTGACCCCACAGGGGTGCTTGGGGGAGATGACAGATCGTCTGTTATCACATTAATGTGACTGGGAAGCAGACATGTTACTTCTGTAGAAGAAGGCAAGGAAAAAAACGTTTTCACATATTCCAATTTCTCACATGCATACTAAGCAATTTTGTCATCTGCAACATTAATGTATTTTAACTGCACCACTATATTTTGAAAAAATGGCCTCAAAATTTATTCAGTGCTCCTTTAATTGTTAATTCTTATAAGGTGTATAAGCCTCTGCACTGTTTTATTGCCGCAATGCTGAGAACAAGGTTCTTCATGGCTTGCTCGAATCAGTGTCTCACCTGAGATTGAGTGAAAGAAAGCCTGTCAAGCCTGAAGTTCTTGGATGCCTGGGTTTAAACCGAGGTTTCCACTTCGCACTTGTGCTAGCCTCGGTTGTGCATTCGTTCATCCAGACTCAGCTGAGATGCTTGTTTCAGCAAGCCGGCCATGATACCTCCCAAGAGAAATGAGTGTTCAAGATATATATCGTTCGAGAACCCCTGATCTAGAATTTACCTTTTACACCTTGTCCTATGCAGCAACTTCATAAAATATAAATAGATGTTGGAAGAATCATTGCCTGTTGTTTTGTGCTCATTGTAGGTTTGTTACCTGATTTGCCTGAAAGGGGATACTGTTTGTCCTCCTCAATGTGGAGGCCCACGTGGCCACTTTTGGGATGTCATTTTGGGAACATCAGTGGAACAGTGACACGAGGATGTGTAAAGTAGAAGTTCCCTGGTTTATTTGAATTATATTATCAGAGCAGCTTTAAGATTGTTCTTTCTTTCCAGCTCACATCATGGGCAAGTTCAAGGATGGAAATGTTATAACCGTGCGGTCCTTCCTGTGGCGAAAGTGTAACAATGCAGCCTTGCAGAAGAAACGAAGCAGTGCGGAGTGAAGCTTTTTTATTATTTAAATGGCACTGAAATGTCTCTTTCAGACATTTAAAATGGTTGACTTTTGTGCTACTACTGCCAAAACTGGCAGTTAACATTATAGTCAGATACAGCTCAAGAGCAGGGCGAGGGAAATGAAGGCTGGTGAGAAGGAAGCCAATGGAACGTAGGGAGGAGGAGAGGTTTCCCTTTCCGTTCTGCACCGTCCAGCCTGTTTCCTCCTTGCCAGCCTTCGTTTCCCTCGCCCTGGCTTTAGTTGTATCTGACTATACTACGAAAATTGGCATTTAACCTTACCAAAACAATCGGTACATCATGCAACTTCACGAAACAAAAAAAAAAGAAAACTGTTCGCCCGCCACAAGAAAGCAAATTCTTTTACTTTCTTTTGTTCTGTTGCATGAAGGCAACAGTCATAACAAGCGCCGAGTAAGAAGAGCGTTTTATTACACGAAACTCGTTTATAACCAAACGAAGCTCAAAGGTTTTTACTTGAATTTTCAGTGTCGTTTGGTCTTTTAAAGGACCTTTTTTACGGAAGAAATAAAGGAGCTGGCATTCCAACTTTTTTTTCTTACCTATTGTTTGAAGTGGCACAGGTAAAAAGTGCAAAGTAAAGACAAGCTTTTTTTTTAACCAAATGACATCTACTACAATGTTTGCAGTGTTGTACACCATGCCACTTAAAATTACAAAAGCCGATGTGGTGTGTTTTTCTTTTAACAGATTTTGTTTTGTGAAATCGCCCTGAAAGGTATTATTTGTATAAAAAAAATAGAGGCCTAATTTTCTGTTAGTACTCCACAAGTTTGTAGTTGTTTTAACGAGCAGCATTACGAGATTTACCTAATAGAAAACACGGTATAAAAGTGCTTGCAACCTGTGAGGAAGACATCATCAATAAGTATGCAGCTATGTACTAACTGATAATGCCTCTATGAAAAGCAAATTCTAACTTTTTTGGCTTTTCTGATTGTAAAGGTGGCGATGAGCTTTCTTGTGACCTTTTTTTCTAGAAAATTTAGGTTTCTTAACAGTAGTAGCAACCTGTTTGAGATATATATTTGTTTAACCCTGTATGGATAGGTTCAAGGCAACCTAAAAAAATGTTTCTATTCATGTATATAAGGTGTATATCAACTTATTTATAAATAAAGTTTCTCCGTTAAATCTTTGAGTGCATGCATTCATACTTCTCTTCGCAATCATAGTGCAACGGGGCATCATCGTTCCACTCCCCGTTTCTGACAGTGCACATGGAAATGTACTGGTAAAGAAACTATATTCGGTGGAATACTGAAATGTGAACCTTCTGTAAAACGAATTGCCAGCATTGACATAAACTTCCATTCCCTGTGATGGAGACTAGGTTTGTGTCCACTGCTAGCAATTTCTTTTACATTCTCATTTCAGTGTACCACTTAATATAATTTCTTTGCCTTTACATTAAATTCTCGTTATCGGGTGCTTCAAGTGCCCTTTTAGCAGAATAAGCTCACCAGCTTACAGATCACTGGAATTATGCTGGGAGCACACCCAAGGTATGCTAACTGTTTCTAGCAGTATGCACGGAGTGTCCTGGAAACTATCCCGAAAAAGAGCTGCAAGCATACTAATTGTATGCTTTTATCATCGGCGAGTATACTCGAGATCGGCCAATTTAACACAAAATTATTACAGGGGTAGTATGCATAATAAGCACAGCAGAAGTATACTAGAATTGAGCTACTTTTCGCTAAGGGCCAGTTACACATTTCCTCGTTCAAAACTTGTATAGCCCGTTGCAAGCGTTTATCGGCCAAGCTAATAAAGCGAAAGTCTGGACTTTCTAGCCATAGCGATGTTCGTGTTATCCTCGTTAGGGGCGATACCGGGTTCGAGATGACTACGTTGTAGAGGGATTCTTCTGTGTGTGCTTTTTTACATCCTCTGGCTACATGAGCAGAAGTCTTTCCTGAGCAAAGCGACGTAGCATTTTTATGGCCGTCTGTAGTTCTGGAGCAGTCTTTGCAGGAACTTGTACTCGAAAATGTTCCAAATAGTGCCTTCATTGTTCTTGAGGTTCCACGTCCAAGATGTTTTGCGTGTTCCATAGACGCAGCTCCAACGTGTTCGCGCCAATCTGCTCCTGCCACGGTAAAGCGCTTGAGCCGGGGGGTATGTACTAAGATAGCTGATGAGACGCCAGTAGTCCAACCCTGTCGTGTGAGAAGTCCAAACCGAAGCGCGATTTGGTCTGCGGGCGATTCCATAGAAGGCGACGCATCTGCATGTTGCATTTGACCAGGCGCAGTCGTGGACCACGTGCAAGTGGGGTTGTCTACAGTTTTCAAAGTGCATAGAGATGGCTGTGCATTCATATGCTGCTCGTGCATCCTCAAAGCGGCGCGTGATTGTTTGATACAAGTCCTGAGCTTGTCCAAAACGTCCAACGGTTATGACATCGTGGACAATTCTTCTCTTCGGAACGCGTCGTAGCTCATCTGCTCATCTGGCCGGAAGTGCAGGGGGCTCATAATATTGTTCCACCCACTCTCGTGATGTTCCTGGTTGGGATAAATCGTTTCCTGATACGCCGCCCACCGCTCCAGCAATGTACGCAGAGAGATCCAGTGGTTCAAGAGCGTTAGTGGCAAGTCCATCGATACCTTCTCTACAAGTTCGTTCGTGGTGTCCCTACAGACATAATCACCATTCAACATATATTCCAGCAGTATATGTGGCGGTACCTGCTCAGTCTGGTCCATTCTTGGTCGTTTGGAATCGTTAGATACGCGTTCCATTCCTATAAAAAAAACAATTAAATTTGCCGCTGAAATTCAAATATTTGCAGCCGTGTCCAGTTAGAACACACAATTCAGCTAAATCTAGCTAAACCAAGTTTTTATTAAAACCCTTTTTTTCCTATTTTCGCTACGGCCAACAATAGAACAAACTTCCAGAGCAGTAAAACAGTCGCTTACCTTAGTTGGCGAGTGCACTTTGCTTGTAGAGCAGGGGAAGCACTGATTTCAACCCCGTGAGGCCCCTCCGTATATACTGAGGTAGAGAGGTCACGTGATTCAGTACATTTCCATGGAAAATTAAAGAATTCGTCAGTGTTTCTAGTTGGAAAGTGCAGACAGTTTTCCAAAAGTGCATTAGGCAAATAGAGATTTTAAGGGGGTTTCCGAGAATGCATTATGCTAGTTAGGTAAGTCCCTGTTTTAGTAATAGTGTAAAGCACTCTAGAAGCTGCAAGTTTTGATTTTGCGATAGTAGACCCCTGGTAACAGGAGGGTATATAACCGGCACAAGGATACGTTGACGACAACTGCTACGACAGACTGCAGCCACAGACTGCTACCACAGACCCCATGGAGGCCCTACAGGAAACCCTGTAAGCAGACGTTTTTTCGCCAAAGGTGTGGTACATTTTTGTAATCAACTCGATGCGGGTAATTGCTCTGTACGCGCTTTTGAGAAATTGGCCCGGGCCAAATTTTTTTTTGCAGTTTTTGGGTTGTGTCATCTATCGCTGGAAAGGGCTCGTCGAATCGAGTCCAACGGTACCATTTTCGTCGATCTAGGATCTATAGAAACCGAGATATTTGAGGTTAAAGTTTTTGTAATCAGGTGTAAACTACCGCCATCGTTCTCAAAAATTTGCAACTTGCTACTTTGATTTTTGGGTGTGCGACTGGTATCGTTGGATAGCATAGCTAAAGCCCAGTCTACTGGTACTCTTTTTAAAATATTGGGACCCATAGAAATGTTTGTTTAAAAATTACTTCCTGGTGGGGGGACATCGTTGGAAAGTTGTGGCGAAACAATAATATAAAAAGTAAAAATGTACGAGCAAGAATAAAAAAAAAATATGTCGATGTTGTCGTGGGCACTAGAGAATATATATATATATATATATATCTTTTATTACAGATCGTCATCAACGACGACATGCTGCCGCCGGATGTGGGCATATTTACAGAACTGGAACGACCCACGCCGAGGGATGCCTGGGGCATATCGATAATATCCTCAACAATATTATGGAGTTTGAAAAACAAATTGTACAAGAGACAGAGCAAAGACTAGAAATGAAACGTAAGAAAAAAATCTTCACTTGGAAAGGTCGTGGTACGAAACATGTCAAGTTATTGATGAACCATCTAAATTTAGAAAAACAACCAGAGGAAACGGAAATTGCTTATGAAATGCGCGTTACGAGGGCCAGGCCCTATACAACGCCAGATTAAAAATGGACTATTACGTGAATGGATATCAATAAAAAACTTTATTTCGGACCGAAAGGCACTGAGACAATTCGGCTGTTTGTCTTGGGAAAGCACGTGTAATGTCCCAAGTGGGTTTGCCTATTGTGCGGAATATACATATCAAATGTCGTCTTTTCATAGTGGTGTTGTTGCGCAAGCAGGCAAGTTCGCGTGGGGTTGATTTTGTCCAGGTCCGTGTGCAAGACATTCTCCGTGTCCACTCGGAAAAAGGCGGCCACCTCTTGAATCTTTGTAAAATAGCCAGGGACGTCTTGAGCACGCTTGGAAACTGCCATGATGCAAAAGCCGACGCTAGGTTGTGCACCGATCTCGTTGGGAGGAGGACCAAGTCCCTGGCGACCCCATTAGCGCTCAATGGGATGGTCATACTCGCTATAGCCAACGCCGTAGTGCAGCTTTATTTCCACTTGCTTCTGGTCTTTTTGAGCCAAACCAGTGTCCATGGATGATGCAATCTTGATCATTGCATCAACCGGGGCAGTAATGTACATTTTGGAATCGGTGCAGTAGGGCTGGCAAGTCGTCAGCCAGCCATTCTTAAAGTCGTACTCGTAGTTGATGATTGGTGTCCCCACGTGACTCTTGAACGGGTACGTGTTAATGTACTTGGTAGTACGAGGAGCGTATAGATTACTGTGAATAAAGTCGTAACAGTTGTTGTACCGTGAAACTCCCATGGAGGAAGGGATCCGGTCGCTCTTGGTCATTGTGCCTCCTGAATCAATGACTACAAACCAGTACTTTTCAATCATTGTCTTGTGGTTGGTCTTATTAAATTATGTGGGGTCGGAAGTAACCATGGCATTGTCCGAAAGAGCCGTGCCAGGTGTGCACACGCCCGTATCCAAGGAGAGGTTTAGGCCAACTGAGCTCACTCCGTAAATCATGATGTCTGGATTGACGGGTTTGACCAGGCTGGTGCCAGTCTTCCACGGAGTACGAAAGCCATGAGGTGTAACCTTGGCACTGCATTTGATTGCCTTGGTATTTTCCGACAGCTGAACAAATAGAGCTGGAGGCGTGTACAAGTAGGGGATACTGGACGGGTAGACGACGCATTGAAGTAAAGTAGCCCCTGTAGTTGCGATCGTGGGCGTACGTAATTACCGTGTTTGCGATTGCCTAGCCCCAGGTGGTAAGTAGTTTACTGTCACGATGCATGCGAACCATTCCCTGGTCTCGGGGGACGCGCAAATTTTGCTGTATGAGGACTCTGTCATTTTGAGTATTACTTCGAACGCCGGTTGCTGCCTGGCCGCCGTCGCGCAAGGCTTGCGACTGCTCCACTTCCTCCCAGTTAAGATGTCTGCCCGTTGTCGGGTTACCGAGAACAAGGCGTCATTGATGAAGTTGGCTGCTTGACCTCCGTAAAGCCGCTTGAATCCTGGTGACTCCCAGCAACATTCATTGTAATCATGTTTCCGTCCGGACATGTCTCCCCGTCCATAGAGGGTATGGCCAGTACCTTTTCATTCAACAAATGTTTGACACCAAGGCCCGCAGCACCAGCTAGTGAGTGCAAGGGACCTCGCAGAGCCCAGTCACCAACAAAGTCGTGCACAGCGTCCTCTTCGGCAGCAAAAATGTCTTGGTCAGAGGATGCCTCCAAGTACCGCTTGTCGTGGTTTCGGGCAATCAAGTCGTCCTCGTCCACTGGCTCGCCGTTGTCCAAGGGGTCGCCGAGGCCGAAGTAACGGTGTTCTGGAAATAAAGGCATACCTGAGTAAAATAAACGCACGGTCTATGAATGCCGATGACGACAACAACAACATTTAAGCGTACCCCCAATATGTGCGGCTATTTAACTCGAACCAAACCTAATCTCTTTCAAACTCGTTACTCTTTCAAGCTCGTTACCGCAAAAAAGTAGTGCTTGTCGGCAGCAAAAATGTAGCGACTGTCGTAAGGTGCCGGCTCTTGTCGTCGCAGTAGACGTAGTCTATAGGCTGTTGACAGCGGTCGATTGCGTTCCAACGGAACTTCGCGGAAACGTTTAGAGCAAGCGCTCTTCGCAAAGCTCCGAGCCTGTATGTTGCAACTGAACGCGTCGCGCTCAAACGTCAGTGTGTGTATATTGAAATTCATGCGCGTGTGTACGCTGCATTTTGCGCGGGCACCTACCGGAAGCCTGAGATGGAATTCGGGTCGCACGCTAGTTTTTTGGCAACGTCTATAGCTGGGTCTTGTGTCCAATCACGTAGGAAACGAGGGCTGCTTCGGTAATCGGCTGGAAATCGGGCTCAATCACTGAGAACATATGTTTCAGCTAAACTCTGACGCGATACTCCTGCGACTACTTGTGCCACTGCACCGCGATACAGGAAATTGTAAGGTGACGCACATGTTACATATTCTGTAATAAAAAATAGCGCAACGAATAGCAGCGTTTAAACGTCAGCAAATTACGTCGGTGTAACTATACACAGTCTTTATCATTTGACCCGCTTGACGCCTGCTGGATATCCATAGGAAGCGCTGAGCTGGCAATGCCCTTGTTGGTGTTGGTGTTTAAAAAATGAAAGACGCTTACAATTTTCTGTAGTGCCGAATTAGAACGCAGCTCTTAAGGAGAAGAGGGAGAAGGTATACCTCTCCTCCCCCTCCCCTGCTCCTCTCCTGCTTCCCTCCCATTTAGCGGAAAATTTAGCGGGGAAGTATTCTCGCTAAATTTAGCGGAAACGATTTTCCGCTAAATTTTACGTGACGGTCACATTCATTCACGTGACGTCACACGTGACGTCCACGTGCCACGTCACGAGGACACAATTTTCCCGCTAAATTTGGCGGGAAATTTATCCTCTAAGTTTAGCGGAAAAATGTTCGCGGTAAATTTAGCGGAAATATTTTCCGCAACATTCAGTGGGACAATTTTATCCTCATGGACTACACACGTGACTTCACATGTTACATCATTAAGGGAAACGTTCAATAATGAAACGCGCGGGTACGCTGACGGCGACGCGGCACCACCCTGAAACTGGCGCCTAAGAGATGCGTTCTAAAACGTATACGAACAGGGGATTGATACTTATTCGGAACTGAATTAGGGACCTTCTGCGGTGACTGCGCTAGACCCATCTTCCAAAGGAAACGCAGTAGCGGGACCCTTGGAAACACAGTGGGGTGTAAAACCTGGCTTCAACGGAGCGACCACTCTTGAGCGAACGCTTCTCAGTTGAGGATGTTCTTCGGCTAGGGGTAATTGGACTCATACGCAGGACTTCAAATCAGTCTGTGAAAACACAATTGACAGATAACTGGGTAGAACATCGTTAGCTTTCATCTAGGATATAGCCGAGACCGGTCCTGATAACTAACCACTTCATGAAGGTGTTGATTACAGTAGTGTTGGAGGAAACAAAGGGGAGATATATTAATTGCGTTATACTCTACGGCTTTATTTTCAGTAGGCTCTAAAGGTTGCTTCTGAACGCTGCTCGGAAATAAAACCTCACCTAGATAAAACCAATCATCACTGTACATTACACTTTTAGCACAAGTGTCTTTAGTTGGTGCATTTATTATACTCAACATTTCAAGTTTTGGTTTTAGAAGAAACACTGAAGCCTAAGACATTCTGCTCGTGTGCTTCGCACAAGAAGCAAAACGGCAACAACCGTCTGGCTGACGCTGCTTCTCACAATTTGTACCATATACTAGCGAATGTGCTGCCTCTGCTTGCAGTTCTTGAACGCAAATACGTTTTCACATTTTTTGCTTTATGTTCTGCAATAAGTGAGTAGCAGCCTCCCCCAGAAAATGTTTGCCGTTTTTCTCCCTGTGTACTGGAAAGAAAAAAACGCTATTCTTCGGGCATAATTGTTTTTTTTTTACCCTAAACCCACATCTTGTTTTACCTGAATCCACCTTAAAACGAAAATAGAGGAAGTTTCATATATGAACATAGATTATACGCCGAAGAGTTGCCCAAGGTTTGAATTTGATAAACGCTAATAACGGATTTCAAATGTACATCCGCATTTTTTTTTTGGCTGCTCAAGCGAAGCGAAGTCATGGAGTGGGCATAGGAAGCCTTTTCAATTAATTTCTGGGAAAGCATTTAGGTTGTCCAGGTTTTAAAGCCTTTGTAACTGCTCTAAATTTGTTTTGTTTCTGTTCTTTTCTGCAACGGCAGAGTTCAGATACTCAGTCAGAAAATCGAGTTAAATCATTCCCTTGATTTTAGGAGCAAACGGGATTTAAGCTCAGTATTCCTTTTCCTCTCTCAATTGTATTAAACATTAAAGTTATTCTCAACTAAAGAGCTGCGATTTTTGTTATTGCTAAACGTGAGTGAAGAGAACAACAACACGAATACAAATTCAATTGATGGCAAAATCATACCTCGGGCTTTGTTTTTATTCGCCATAATAAGTAGCCGTATCTTCGTAAAACTCTTTCGTAGAACTTCTCTGCGAGGCTACGCACAGTCCGTTATTTTGTGTTTTATTTATTCTTATTTGTATCTTATTCTCGAGAGAAAGGACGAGTTGCGAAAACCCCTCCAAAGACGCATCAAGCAAAACACATTTGAAAACACCGTTCGAAAACGAGAACTTCGCTTGTATACACCCTCTCATTTTTTGAGCCTAATGAAACTGGAAAAACTGCTCCTTCAAACCCTGCTACTTTGAGTCCCGCCCTAAAGCGAATCGCAGTGAAACTCTATTGTTCATCCAGAGCCAATAATAGCTCCGGAGAAGACCACGTGGTCTTGCAGTGGTGGCTTTCTGGTTCCCTGCTCCTAAACTGTGATTAGCCGAGGAGGCTCGAAGTATATGGCATGGTCCGCGTCAAAGTGGACCGGGGAACGCCTCCCTGTTTCCCGGAAGGAAATTGCGCCCTTTTTGTCTGTCGGGCGGACCAAGTGTAGCGTGTCTTCAATCCATCGAAACAGTAAAAACGGACGGAGGCAACGAAAACAAAAGGGGCTAGAGCTTAGAGTTTTGCACCGTAATTTCTTTTTCCAATCCGAGCACGCGAGAACGCAAGCATTCGCTCGGTGTTTCTGTTCCGGTGAAACCGCTTCTTGTATTTATTCCTTTTATATTCTGCTCAGAACTGTGGGCATTTGCTGGATTCGCGCTAACGAAGCCGTTTCGGAGATCCGTGCTCATACACTGCCGTTGGTAAAATTGCGCGTTTAGATCGTATAAAGAAAGCGGAGAGCTTTCGTTTGCATGCTCGAATGTACGTAGGGAACAAGTTTTGCCCAAGTTTTTAGAACCACATGCCTTACTGATCAGCTTATAAATAGATTGGCGATTTGCGCCTTTTATTGAACGCTTTTTTTTTTATTCTGGCGAGTTACGACTCTTGTTTTAAATTGGGAGTATAATATTTTGGTGTACAAACACAATTCCTTACTTGATTCAGCAAAAAAAAAAAGAGAATAAAAAAAGAGCGGCAAGGAAGAGCAACAAGATAAATGTAATTACGGGGCACGGCGATATAAGCTGTCTCAGCAACGTTCAGGTGAGGGCAGCAGAAAAGTATTGCAGTAGAGAATTCCCAGTAAGACAAAACGTGCAACATGGAACTTTATATTTATCACATTTGATATTGCTGAATGTTTTGATCCGGCTCAAATTTTGAATTGGTGAACATTTGAATAGTTAAACGTTTTGTCTGGTTCCTAATTTTTTTCAGCTTGACCTTTGAGTTTTACGGGCTCAGGCTCTTGGCATTTGTGGTGATGTGTACTGACGTCTGCACATGCCTTCCTGATAAAACGGGTTCTCTCCTAATTGGCACAGGACTGACATTAGACCGTTCTTCCCGTTGAACATTGTCTTTCAGTGGTCAAGATTCTGACGTTTGTTTTTTTGCAAGGTCTCAGTATGGCTCATATGCTTCTTGATCGGTGGTTTCTAGAAAGCCTCAGTTCAATAGAACCAAGGACATAACTTCCTTGTTTGAGGGATCATTCACAAGTAAGTGAGCACGCGCTCACTTGTTTGAGAAATGGACCTTATGACTGATTGAAAGTTTTGACTCGGTGGGCATTCGACCCAATTAATACCTTTAACTCAATGGACGTTGTGCCGCTATGTACATTTCAGTAAGCACTAAACTGGGCCATCTCTTATATTGCCGCTGACGGTACATAAACAGATATGCCATTATTATCCAGAGGGACAAAATATTGATCTTAAAACTATAGATTCCTTTTAATTAACACCCACAAAAACAACATAAAATTTTGTTTTATACATTATACTAGACGGACACACGTAAGCACTTCTCTCTTTCTTCTATTAAATCGGTTTAAAACTGGCGACATATGTGTTGGTGACAGGAAGA